>JAJEJO010054222.1:6217-25090 GCA_020662805.1 Glaucomys volans | reverse complement strand
TGAGAGCTGTATGTCATCTGCTCATTTCCTTCACATCAACAGCTCATCTAGCAAGCCCTATAGATTCTGCCACTTCATTCTCTAATTCATCCACTCTTTATACCAACTGCTACAATGTGGACCAGCCTGACAACATATCTTGTCTGGACTTTAGATCAGCCTACTGTTTCAGCTCCCTGCTTCCATGCTCTCCTTCAAACTCATCCCACTCTGGCATTCTGACATTAAAATCCAGTCATCATTCTGCCCAAAGTTTTGTGGATGCTCACTCTTCTTAAGATCAAGGTAAGATTCCTTTTAAAGATACGAAAGAACAAGAAGTTTCACATTGTGACCCTTACCTATCTCCACCGCATATACTGACTCCACAATGACTCTCACATCCCTTCTTTTGCAACACTGTGGACTTACAGGTCATAATTTCTAGATTCCAGCCTTTCATACTTGCTGTTCCTCTTGCCTAGCCCTGTCTTCCCTCTTTCCACTTCACTTGGCTTACCCCACTTATTTTTCAGGATCATTACTTGTGAGATATACATTCAGCAAAATTCACAGACAGAAGCTTTGGAATGAATCTGACCTTACCTTCCTATGTGCGTATGTGCCTATACTACAGTGTATCTCACCATTTTGTATATCCACAAGGCACTAATCAAATAAAACTACAGGTAAATAGCAGAAAAATCATTAGAGTCAAGGAAAGGAACAGGGGAGGGTGTAAGGAGGGAAAAGAGAAGTAGTAGGGACTGAATTGGTGCAATTTATCCTCCGAGCTTTTGTGATTACATCAAAAATGAATCCTAATGTTATGTATAACTAAAAAGAACCCATTAAAATACTCTTTTGAATGTAGGTTTATAATAAATAATAAAATCAGAAAAAAGTTCAAAGGCAGAAAATTCCCTTTGAAGTTAGAATCACTACTCCTACAAAATCCTCCCAGAGGAACTCACTAGCTTAAACCATGTACACTAGATTTTGATCCTATGATACAGAATACATGGCTTCACACCCATGGAGAATATTTGATAACTCCACCACACTAGTCTTTACCCTAAAAAGACAATTACCCATTCTGGTATATGTGACCACAGTGACGTTTTGCTTCTTATGTTGACACTCACCTGACTCATCGATATCAGTATGAAAAATGTTAATCCAATAGAAAGATTTAGTAATTCAGGGAGAATTAAAGTAACAAAGGTTTTTTCTACCTCTGAGTCCTCACTCCAATTGTCTTCAGATATCCACACTCAGAGTGCCTCAGAGTTAAGGAAAATAAAGGGGGACATTAAGGCATATGGGAAGCTCCTCCCCTAAACAGATATAAGTCAATCCAATTGCTGGAATTTTCACCCTGCTGATGATGCCTAATGTAGTCACATTAATGGTTTTTACATTTACCATAATGCACTGGGACTGCAGATAGGAAAGTGATCAATGAAACTGGATACACCTAATTTCTCAGAATGTTGCTTGCCTGGGAAATGAGTGTCATGTACCTCTGGCTTCAAGGGTCTTTATTAGGACAAAGTACAGGCACCAGCATTTCAGTGTTGCATCATGCCACCTCTCATCTTCCTCACTTCTACATCTGTAGTTCTAAGTTTGGACTATATAAAAGACTTATAAAGAATGGTGCTTTCAAAAAGTCAACTGAACATATGAAGCACCTGGTTGTTAAATTTTGGTTTGGATTTAATAGTTTGGGTGTGGGGCTTACTTAAAATTCTACATTTTAAAAGATAAAATTTTACATTTGGTGGTGCTAACTCTGCTGGTCTGCAGACTACACTTTTTAATTTTTTCCATAAGATTTAATTACCAGTGAAATAAATTAAATTTTTTCTTACTGGGGAGTCTTAATGATTTATTTTTGATTCCTGTTTGCTGTGCCATCCCCACTGAATGTGATCAAATCTCTTTGAGGGGGCCAATGGCATTTTTAAAGCTCCTTGAATAATTCAATTATATAAGCAAAGATTAAGAACCTTTGTAAATGCTTACCTCATAGACATGTCCATATGCTAACTGATACAATCTTGAGAAAATACACTGCATAATAATAGTAACGAATGCTATCAGTAATAAAAAGTTTATAAGTGGTGAAATTCAAAACAACACGGATAATTCTTGGGAAACAGGGATTGAAAACAGGAATTTATCATATCTGAAAATGTATCCTGAAGAGAAGAATGGGAAGAGTGGGAGGGGAGGAGGATGGCCATGTGGGGAGGAATCTGCAGACTTTCTGTTCAAGGGCATTGTGGGAAGTAGCCATGATCTGAGACTGGGGTCTCACCTGACAGCACCCCCGGGGCTCCTGTGCTTGGCTTGACCCTCGATTCCTCCCCACTCAGAGTTTTCAGGACAGGTGTAGTGGCAGCCACCTCACCATCTAAATAGCAATGTATATAATCTACACACACAGAACCATCTTTGGGGTTCTTAATTACTTGTGACTTGCTTAGCTATATCTTGCCTGCTTCCTTACATGACCTGAGTCCTACACTCATCACATAGCACTCCGTTGTCTTGGTCTCTTTTTTATACCTGACTTTCCACCAGAGCATAAACTCCATGAAGGAATGTGCATGTCAGGTTTTTCTGGCTGCAACAGAGCCAGTACCAAGCATACCAGAATATGGTCAGTGTTTGATGAATATTTGTTGGATGTACTTCTTGTGTGCCACTTCAAATTCTCTTAGCCATCATCTTTGACTATAGACCTGGCTGTCATAAGCACTTTTGCAGAGATTTCAAACACCAGCCTGGTGCAGTCAGCCTGACAGCATTACTTGAGACATGATTCACATGTTCCTTGTGTCCTGTCACTGGATCCCTCTGATTCCATGGAGGGAAAATCATGGAAAAACAGCTCAACACTCACACATGCAGAACTGGTAACTGCAAGGGAGTTAATGCCAATGAGTCAATTCTTACAGGTGCTGAATGCTGAGGAATATATGACTCAGTCACTCCTAACAAAGCCAAGTCAATAAGTCACCCTAGTATTAGGTGTATCTTCTTCCCTATTTCATACCCCTCTACCCCTCACTTCTCACAATGAGATACAATTCCCAAACTACTTGCAAATAAGATTTTGTCTCAGGCTCTGGTTCTTTTTAATCACAGGGTATGACAGAAAGTAAGATCTCTAACTGCCAAACCAACAAACCACAAAAATGTGGTGGTGGGAAGGAAAAATTCTGTGTATTATTTGGCTTAATAATGAGCGATATCCTGCTACCATCCCTTTGATTTCCAAATTTATGAATCACGTCTCTGGGAAAAACAGCACCAAAATGGGTTCTGGTTCAAAGTATATGTCGTATTCTATATGAGAAAACAGTGACTTTTCTGGGACTCCTAATTTTTGTTAATCTGTTTAGTACTTTGTTTCTGCTACTTGAGAAAACGTTTGACATTATAAAGGAGGTTCTCATTAAACACTCAAAGTAGTGCTTTCTCTGTTGCACATGTACTAAAATCCAAATGAGACAGAGAAGATGACATAGCCTCTGCACCAGGATAACACAAATGCATGAAGTGTTCCACATTTTTCTTAAGAGACAAACATGTCATTAAAATACAAAAAAAAAAAAAAACAGGTTTGTGTTAAAGGGAGAAAATGGAGAAGTATTTCAGAATGCAAAATGCCAGGCAGGTTAGTACAGGTAAAGATTGTGACTAGCGGGAAAGAACCCAAATTCCTAGCATTCGAATTTGTATCTTGTTACTTGCTGTTAAAACATTTTAGGAGATATCACTAGTCTGTATCTCTTCATCTACTATTTTGTAGACCAAGGAAAGAGACTAACTGGGATATGACTGCGGTAGCCTGTCCAAAAAGCAGAAAGAGGATGGGAAAGAAGGAAGGAAAGTGACATAAGATACAGATTAGAAGGCATAGAATGAAATGAAACAAATTGATATCAAGGAAAAGGAACACAGGATGTGTTTCTTGATATCTCTTTTGAACTGTGATTAAAGCTATGGAAGGTTAGTTGCCTCCATAAAAATTATTACCTTTTATAGCTTAAAACTATATTAAGCAATAATCTTTTAAATCCTTGATTCAGCTTGTTCCTACTATTTTATACACCAGAGGAATAGAATAAAATGCTGTTTGTGGAATTTAATAAAAAGATGCAGTAATTAAATGAACTATATAGACAGGCATTATCCAGAACATGTCTAATAATAGTGCTGAAGAGGAATGTTACTGATAGGGGGAATGCCTTTAGTGATCCCCCCTTAAGTGAGACACTGGCTTTGGGCTGCCTCAGATATATTATTATCCCACGTCAAAGAAGCACCCTTCTATTTCTATGATAGTGAGCATTTTTATCTGAAATGGTTGCTGACTTTTAGCAAATGCCTCCTATCTTTTAAAAACTATTTCCACATTTTAAAAAGGATTTAAATATTTTAATTCAATAAGTGAAACACAGAAAAACAGTACCTCCATAACTATACAAATAGTGAATATCAGAAAATGCTTTAATTTGTATTACTTAAATTTCAATCATTACTTTAGTACAATAACTTATCTCAGCATCTAAAATTTTAACAAACATCTGGAAAGTTTTTTGTTCAGAAACAGGGAATTAGCTGCAGGTAATAACAGACGAATCCTACAAACATTGTGTTGAGTGATAACAACCACACATTTAAAAAAAGGTATACCACCTAATACTACTTATATAAAGTTCAAAAGCAGGCATACGTAATTTCTAACATGAAAAGTCAGGATAGTAATAACTTTTAGGTAGGAGGCAGTGAATGGGAAGAGGTACAATGGGGCTTCAGAGGTGATGACCACATTTTACTTCTTTACATGAGAAATGTTCACTTTGATGCTTCATAGAGCTACACAGGTATGATTTGGGCACTTTTGTGTATATGTGATACTTCAATAACAAGGTTTTAAAACATGCTTAAACTGGAAAACAATAAACATTCAAGATATTAAAACAATTAACATGAAAATTGCTTTTCTTGACCCCTTACTGTGTGTCAGGCACTGTGCATGTGTTTTATCATTTTATCTCCACAACAACCTCCCAAAAAGGAATTCATGTCCCCACTTGCAGATTTTTAAAAACCTGAAGCTCAACTAGTTTGAGCAGCTTACTTCTGCTATAAGCTGGTAAATGGTGAAGTATACTAAACATTGGAATCCAAGTGTGACTTCAGAATTGAGGCTAACTTCAGAATTAAAGTCGAGCCCTTTTACAAAACATATAGGTCTCATAAGGTCTCTAGCCCCCTTTGGGATTTCTAGCATTCTTTGTCACTCAGCCTCTTGTTTATATCTTAGGTCATTCCTGCCTTAACTTCAGAATTCCTATCCTCAAACCCTTCACTTACTAACACCACACTATGGTTAATAATATACTACTTGCAGCTTCCTCAACAACTCAGACTTTCTCTTAGCTTCATGTCTTTGCATATGTGGCCCCTCACTTTAAAATGCATCTTCCCTACTTCTTTCCCAACCAACACTTTGGCTTAGTTGGCTCTTATGGGTTCTTAAATATCTAAGAGAATACAGGGAATGATCTCCTTTGAAAATCTTTCTCTGATCTGGCCCACCCTTCTTGTCTACATGTATAGCACCCCCCTTATACTTCAATCATACTACAGTATAACATTTATGGATCTGTCTTTCTATTTGAGATTAGAAATTCTTTGAGAGATGGAGCCATTTACCACTTGTATTTCATAATATATCCCTTGCACTCAGTGCAGTGCTTGGCACACAGGAGGCTCTCCAGGTTAGTTAAACAAATGAACAACTTTACTACCTGAACAAAACTGAAACAAAATATTTAAAGTACTAAATAAATGCAATTTCTCTCACAATGAAATTATAGCCTGTATTTTTGTTTGGTATAGCCTTTGCAAAGAATGCTTTAAAAAATACTCACGATTTCTTAAAATACACAAGGCAGAGGATTTATCCCATCTCTCATAAGAAAATTCTTTGAATAATATGGGCAAGTGTAACAGACAAATTGAGGTCAGCGAATCCACACTGAAATGAGGGGGGAAAAAATCAATGTTGGAAATGCAAATAAAATATAACAAAGAAGTTGGTATCTAAATAACATCACATATCAACCTCTTATAATACTATTTACAGTAATAAAGAAGACATTTTAAAAAGGAATATTTCTGAAACAATTTTATACTGAAGAAAAAAATTTGAACCCTATATTATTTAGAAAGAGATCATACGTCAAGTTCATACAAATGACAATGGTGGACCATCTGAAGCTTTTTCCCATAGACTGTGTTCTCTACAGTGGTTAAATCCCCAGACGGGTCTACTACATTATAATAGTAAGTACATTATTATAATGAGCATGACGTCTTAATGGAAAAACACTTACAGAATCAGAAGTCATACGTTCTAGTCCCAGGCCTTCAACTTACTACTATTTTGTAACTTCAAAAAAAATTGGTTTTTACATTTATTTTTATTGTATGTATTCAGGATAAAAGCATGATACATACATACATGGTATTGAAAATGTGAAATAATTAGTACAGATAAGCAAATTAACATATTCATCATCTTCCATAGTTACATTTTGCATGTGGTAAGAACACCTAAGATCTACTCTCCACAGTTTTCAACATACATTAATATTAACCTCAGTCCTCCAGCAATACATTAATTAGTCCTCTGTTCTTATTCATCCTACAAGACAAAGTTTGTACCCCTTTCACTTACATCTCCCCATTTCCTGCCCTTAAACAAATGGTTCGACCTCTTTACAAAGCTCTCTTTATAAAATGCAAATCCTAATCCATGCTTAGCTTCAGAAATTTTTATCAAACTACATTATATACTCCTTCAATAACATTTACTGAGTACTGGTAGTGGGCATTTGATATTTAGAGGTCCACTTATATTTACCCTAATAAGACCCAGATTTTCCTTTAGGAAACCTCTACTGGAAACCAAATCTATTCCATTCTTAGATTTGGATGAGCTTTGTATACACCACAAGATCCAGGGGTGACCTGTGATTGACTTAAGCCACTCAGCAGATTCCATTCCAATCTACAGCTTCAGGGTGGCAGCTCTCAAGTTCCATCTATTTTCCTATAATTGATAAAATCTCATTCTTCTTAATGGCTGAGTAAAACTCTACTCAGACATATCCCACATTTGCTTTTTCCATTCATCTGCTGACAGAGACCCAGGCTAGTTCCATAACGTGGCTATTGTGCATTACACAGCTATCAACATGGGTATGCATGGATCACTACAATATGCTGATTTAAGTGCTTCTAAACAAATACTGAGGAGTAGCAGAGTTGGGGAATATGGTAGTTTCATTCCCAGTCTTTTGAGGAAACTCCATATTGATTTCTAGAGTGAAATCTTTGTACTAATTTATAATACGACCAACAGTGTATAAGTGTTCCCATTTCCCCATATCCTTGCCAGCATTTATTATTGTGTTTTTGAAGATTTCTATTCTAAATAAACCTTCTATACTCTGGATAACCTACTGAACTACAGTCAATTACTCACAGTTCCCAGCAGCAGGAAAACAAACAAAATCTCCTTAAGTTGCCATAATAACACTTGATGAAAATCAATGAAAAATTCATATACATATATATATAATTTTAACATTTTCTAAAATTTATACTGTAAATTTTATAAATTATATGTTTTATAACCTTCTTTTTGTGTGTACTCTGGGAACTGAACACAGGGACATTTAATCATTAAGCCACAACACTAGTCATTTTTTATATTGTATTTAGAAACAGGATCTCACTGAGTTGCTAAGGGCCTCACTAAATTGCTGAAGCTGGCTTTGAACTCACAACCCTCCTGCCTTCAGCCTCCTGAGCTGCTGGGGTTAACATTCTTTAAGAGAACATGTCTAACATATTTAAAAAATATGAAGACCCTGCAAAATGTTGGACATAATTATTGGAGAAGTGAGACTAGAAACACCTCAGAGAAAAATCAGAACTTAGGTTCAAAGCCAAAATCACTGAAAAGAAAGGAAGTGAGTGGAGGGGAGAAGCACAAAATACAAAAGACACAAAAGAAAAGACAACATGTTAATTTTAAGAGAGAGAAACTAAAATTCTCCTCCCCCTTCACCAAATGCCTATGAAGATATGGAAACTTCTGATTCACAAGCTTTTAAGCTAAGGTTAAATTACCAGCAATTGCTAAGAAGCTTAAGGATCTCAATAGGTTACACATTACAAGAAATGCTAGAGTTCTTCAAGTTGAAATGGAACGATAAAGAGCAACAGGAGATTATACATATGAGATTCAATGGCATATTTGAATGTGTAGATAAAACAGAACAGTCAGCCATCTGTACACATAGACTTCCACATCTACACATTCAACCAACCACAGCTCAAAAATATTTGGAAAAAAATAGTGTCTGTACTGAACAGATACAGACTTTTTCTTTGTTGTTATTTCTTAAACAATATAGTATGACAACTATTTACACAGAATTTATATTGAATTACCTATTGTATGTAATCTAGAGATGATTTAAAAGTATAATGGGAATGTCCATAAGTTATATGCAAATACCATAGTTATTAATATAGAAATTTCCTCAATGCAATTCTGTCTAAAAAAGGAGGAAAAGTTAAAGGAGTGGGGAAGGGCCAAGAGGAGGGAGGAAAAAGACAAGAATAGACAAATTTTAAGCCAACTCACCTCCAACCACTTTGGCTTCTTGCAGTATTTGAACTGATTTAGAGACAGAATCTTCACTTCTGGAGGGATGAGAAACTGAAGGTGGCATTTGCCTTTTAAGGAAATATGTCCTGTTAAATAATTTGTTCTCAAATCAATAAATGTAAAATATACACAGAAAAATGACATCAGACACACATTCATTGGCTTTATTTTTTCAACATACCCTGTGTCCATTGTTTCCATTAATGCAGCCTCCTCTGGATTCGTAGCTTCCCAGGTCACATCTCAAAAGAACACAAACAAAACTAAAAATAGGTAGCCTGTTCAAAATAATTATTTCAAATTTATTTAACTTTGGAAGTGCAAAATTTGAAGATAAAGGAATCATCTTCAATAGCACTTCGTTGTTGAATTTGCCATAGCCTGCCCTATTGATTTTTATAGTTGTCTTTCTTCTTTGTATTTTAAGCAAAGAAAATAAATTCTAATATAGAACCTTATACTTTGTAAGATAAAAATTCTAATATTATATCTACCATTTTGCCACATAATTGCAGTCTACCCCAATTTTTATTCTATCCCAAAGCAAGAAATACATCATAACTCATAACAGACACACACACAATGTGTGTGAGAGTGATGAACCCAGGCAGACAAAAAGAACATAACAAAATTTCACCATCAAATCTTATCCTTCCTATGTATGACACACACTGATGTTTTCTATTATACTCTAAACTCTTCTATTTCTTTTTTTTACAGATTGGTTATATTCCAGCCCAATTACTAGGTCAAGAGAAAAAATTGGAAAACACTGATGTAGTCCTTTCTCTTACCCAGCATAAGAATCTTAATACAGCAGTGGCAAATAGTAATTATAATCAGAGATTGAAGGGATCAGTAATTGAGGAATATGCACATCTCCTTATGAAGTAGTTCCTTACTTGATATTTTTCAAGGTCAACATGCATACTACTTATAAAAATTTTTAAGTGGTGGTGAAAATTTTTATTTTTTCCTTATTTTTATTGGTACATTATAGTTAAACATAATGGTGGGCTTTCCTGTAAAATATTCATAAATACATACAAAATAACAGTAACTTTGGCCAACATCATTTCCAAGTACTTACCCTTTCCCTCCCCTCCTCCTCATCCATTATCCCTTTCCTCTTCTCTACTCATCTCCCTTTGATTTTCATGAGATTCCACCCCCATCTTTATTTTCCTTTTCCCTCTCTAGTTTCCACATGAGAGAAGACATATTATGCTTGACATTCTGAGTTGGCTTATTTGGCTTAACATAATGTTCTGAAGTTCCATCCATTTTCCTACAAATGACATAACTTCATTTTATTTGTGCATGAATAAAACTCTGTTATGTGTATACACAGAGGTTGGTGAGTTGTACTGCTATAAAGATGGCTATGCATGTTTCATTATAGTATGGTAATTGTAATTCTTTTAGGATGAATATAAAGAAATGGTATAGCTCAGTCATATGATGGTTCCATTCCTAGCCTTTAGAAGACTGGTGGAGAATTTTTTCAGTTGAAGAAGATGACCAGATAAATGCTGACTTGTGCCTGCCCATGTGAATTTCTAACTTTCTATCCGAATCAATAAGTAAATAAAAATAAATAAAAAAATTAAAAACAAAACAAAACAAAACAAAACAAAACAAAACAAAAAAATGGGAATAAGAGGAACTGTCTACCTCAAACTCCTCTAACCTGGAAAAAAAATAATTTTAGAACTAAATTAATGTCCATGCAACAACACTCAAAGAAATTAACAACACAAGTACAGCTACATATAAGAATTCTAGTTGTGTAATATTCTATTAATAGTTTTAAGTATCTCCTAAATTTAATTGTAGATAGTCAAATGCACCGAGTATTTTCCCAAAAATCTGCCTGCCCATGCCTTCATCCAGAGGGAAATACAAAGTCAGCAAACCTATCTCCCAGCACTCACCAGCATAGCTAATTGGTTCAGAAGTGAGAGGCTTACCCATAAAGCTAAGCCAGGATTTCAGTGGTCTCACTTCAATGATAAAATGAACCAAAGCCTCCCTGTCTCTAGGATTTAATCAAGACATACAGAAGGCAGTCAATCAATGACCTCTGAGAGCTACAGCTAAAAGATTATGTAAACTCCTAGCAACAGCAACTTAGTTCATGTGCTAGCTGAAGCTATAAAGAAGCAAACTGGATGGGAGTGCCTTAGTCCATTTAGGATGCCATAACAAAATACCTTTACTGAGTAATTTGAAAATAATAGAAGCTTACTTTTTCAACAGTTCTGGAATTTGGGACCTCCCATATCAAACCACCAATAGTTTAGGTATCTGACCAAAGCTCACTCTCTGCTTCAGAGATGGCACCTCTTACATGACAGAAGAACCAAAAGCTCCCTCAGATACCAAAAAGCTCCCTCAGATACATGCACAGTGTGTGTCAGGAATCCCATACATGAGGGCAGAACCTTCATGACTGACTTGATCTGTCCTACAGGCCCCATCTTTTAATACTACTATCACATTGTTGATTAAACTTCAACACATGAATTTTCACACCATAGCAGAGAGTAAAGAACCAGCAAATGAAGAAAGGCAAAAGTGCCATAAGAAGAGAAAAAAGAAATTAGAACCAATCACCAGAAATTCTTGCTGTTTTACCCTTCCTAAAGTCTATTTTTTTCCACATTTTTCCTTTGTTCCATGCATACTTATCCCTGCTCCCAAGGCAACTTGAGTTTCTCCATTCTTTACTATAAAATGTACAGATCACGAAATCTATATCTGTTTGGAAAAAAATCTCTGCAATCTAGCTTACTACTTCATTAGAACAAACCTAAGATACTCCATTTAAATGCTAAGCAACCCTTGTACACAGAAACTCAAACTCTTGTACCAGAAAGTTCAGGAAAAGCTAAGAAATGTTTGTATTTGGAATAGTAAAAGAAGGAAAAAAAAACCTTCCTCATTATAATTAAAGAAAATTTACAATTTCCTACAACCTCAGATCCTGTTTCCTGAAAAATTTCTACTCATTTTCTTACCTGTTGGTGTAGGATGGAAATCATAACTGTCAGAAGCAGTACTGATACCGGGATCATTTCAAGTGGATTACATGTTAATGGCTGATGATTCCTCTTCTTCTGATTGAACAATGGTACAGGCAAACAGCCTACATTGAATATACCAATAAATTAGTACATAACAGAAAAGTAAGCAGATCTACTTATAATTACCATTATAACAATGCACAATTTTAAGGTCTACTTCTATATGTTAATATACTTATTATAGATGTATTTCTATGCCCTTGAATTGATTTTTACATTCTTTTTAAAATCCTAAAAAGGCTCATTTATTCTCTCTAAAAAGTACTGTTTTGTTTTACCTTAACATTGTTTTAACTACTCCTGTTTGGAATTAATTCTCATTTCCTCATTCATCCCACTTTTCGTTTTCCTTATTTCTCTCCTGTGCTTACTGATTACCATATCAGCTGTAGAGAATCCATGGTGTACAACAGAGGGGAGGAGAAAATCAAACTTTGAATCATGCTTTTCAAAACCCCCAACACTCTCTGGATAATACCAGCACATCTTTTAGGGTCATGGTTCTCCAACTTTAATTTGACTTAGATTTAATCTAGAATTTTGCTTCACATGCAAGTTTTAAGACCATAAACCCATTCTTATAAAATTTTACTTCAATAATTTGGTCTGGAACCCAAACTCTGCAATTTCAACAAGCACCCCCACTTGGATTAGACAATATCTAATTCAAATGAGAAAGAAAAATACAAAACTACCTCTGCTTTTTCCAGATGTCAGAACTAGAAACTCAAGTCAGGCCTAAAGTCACAATGTATAAACTTTAAACCTATAAGGAAACTCAGAGGAAAAGAGGTCCAAAAAGTTTGTCTATGGCATCAAAGAAAGGCACTGGAAGAACCCAGACACCACACAACTTTCTAAATCTTAGCTCAGATCTCTAGTCACTATACCATTGTCTAGCTGCCATCACTTTACTACAGGAGAACGCTGAACCCAAAACCTCTCTGATCAAATACTAAATTATGTGAGCTCTCGAGTCAGACTACCTGGGTAAAAAACTATATATTTGAATTACAACTTCAAAGTAAAAACATGGGCTATTTCCTTAAACTCTTTGTGCCAATATGACAAAAAATGAGAGGCAGAATAATGTAATTTTTAAGACATGAACTCTAGAACCAGATTCTTAGGTTTACATCCTGGTTCTACCACTTAATAGATTTCTTGTTTAACCACTTCATGTCTTGGTTTCTTATAGGAAAAACAGGGACAAGAAAAATAACCTATCTTAGAGGGTTGGTGGAAGAATTAAATGAATTAATATGTATAATCAAAAGTATAGAAACGTTCACAGTAACATTAAATAATAGTTAATATTATTTTCATTGTGCATCACACTCATCCTCTGGTTCTCATCATTCTTGCCCTGTCCTTATATTACCTAATAAATAGGAAAACAGAAATGATAGCACTTAGGAAACATGTATTTCTGGAAATATTTTTAACATGTCAATCACAAATACAATTAAAATAGATCTATTAATTTGTTTTTATCTTAAAAGTATAGAACAATTCAAGCACATAGGTTCTGTAGAACACCAGAGTGAATCTAAGTTTTTATTTCACTCCCATCTTTGCCACTAAATACTTTTGGTTGAGTGAGCTTTATTTTACCTCTTTGGACCTTAAAAAAAAAGAAGCAAGACTCAATGTTTCATCCTTCTTCCTTTCAAAGTGTTTCACCTACAGACTACACAAACTTTACACGGCATACACAAAATAAAGAAGCTTCAAAAATAAGGTCGTTCAATACCTGCTATGCTTCAAGTTGAATTTTCATTTAAGTTTCTCTTCATTTTCTTCTATATCAGTCTACTAATTTTTCTTTGGCATTCTAAATTCACAAATGAAGTTGTTTGACCAAACCTGCAAAGAAAGAACCTTGTAACTCATATTTTATCAACAACAAAATAAATTCCTAGCACACTAATTATGGAAATTATGTTTGAAAACTACACTGAAACCTGATAATGTAAACTCGTAGGGAGTCCTTTGCTTCTGCATCTGTGTTTACAACAAAACTAATTTTTCCAGTTCTGTCCAAAAGAAGTTATGACTGGGGTGACCATAAACATCCTTCCTAATTCATGCAGATTTTCACAGTCTATAAAATTTCTTTCAGAATCAAGGATATGCCATGAGAATTCTGAATCAGATCTCAAGAGGGAAATGGACTACAGCACTGGAAAATGCACAGGTAGGAAATATACAATACTGAACTAGCCATATGAGAACATGGTCTAAGTCCCACTTCATGACACTATGCAAATCACCTGCTTTGGCCATTAGTTTGAGACTACTAAAGACTAAATCCTCACTTAATATTCAAAACAGGGCTGGGGTTGTGGCTCAGTGGTAGAGCTCTTGCCTAGCATGTGTGAGGCCCTGCGTTTGATTCTCAGCACCACATATAAATAAACGAATAAAATAAAATTACATCAACAACTAAAAAATAAAAAAAAATTCAAAACAAATGCAATGATAAATTTCCACTCAGTTTTCACAATTTCAACAAATAAGGGTTCTTGTTGTTGCTTTTTTTTTTTTACAATGTATTTGCTGTTGTGATTTTTCCACCTATAGCCTAATATATTTCAATCTCAATTCAACAAATACTTGCCCATTTCACGTGTGAAAAGGAAAGATACAAGGTCATCTCTGCTCCAAATTGCCTACCCAATAATACATACATAAACACAACTAAGGAATGATGCACATTAGACTTAGGTCAATATTAACTTCCAATTATCATTGTAGAAAGTAAACTTGGGAAACATGTGGTGAGGGGCTGCCTCTGCTGATTCTCTTACTTGAAACTAGATACAGTAGGCGCTTTTGAAAATATTTTTGGTTCTATTCTAGGAACCAAAACAGAGTTTATGCCACTTTTTCCCAACACAGATACACACCTATGCAATGTGTATCCTAAACAAAAGGGTGCTTACCAGGTCCATTACACCTTTGGCTACCAACAATCAACAGAAACGAGTTTTTAAAGTGAAAAATCCTCCCCTGGACCCCTTGTGGCCCAACTTCTACTTCCAGTCAGCCTGAGTGGCTTAGTGACGCGGTCGTGTGCTACCGGTGTGCGAAAAGTTTGGTCAATCTGCAAACACTTCCCGCCGCCCGGCACGTTGCCTCAGGTGGAAGCCAGAGGGGCACGTTTGGGCCTCTCCTTACGGGGGAGGAGCCGAGGTTCCTTTCGGGGTTTATGTCCTCTGTAAGTTCCAAAACACCTTCCCCACCCACCCAGGGACCTGCGGCAGTTTGTAAGTAGGGTCAACGGAGGGGCTTTCCCTCGTGACCCCCACTATAACAGCGCACGTACCTTGAATCCTCGAGTTCCCTCGGCTTGATCAACCGTCGACGAGAGACACGAGTTGGCAACTGGCGACCTTCACGCCTCGAGAAGGTACAGGAAGTGGGACTGTGCGCAGGCGCACACGAAACCCGCGCAGGCGCACAGGAAACCCGCGCAGGAGCACACGAAACCCGCGCAGGCGCACTTGACCTCGCCGCTGACTGCTCTGGTGTAGCGGACAGCGGGAGCCTCGCCTGAGGAGTCGTGCCATTCTCATCTATGAAGACAGTGAGAAGGATTAGGTGAAATTGTCTCTTTGCAGTCTCAGACTGTAGGGGGATGGCCCTGCCTCCGTGACCCTTTCTCATTGCCAGCCAGTACCCAGTGGCATGGTTTTGTTGTGGACTTGCAATCAGATCAGACTAGGTTAAGCCAAAAAAGGGGCATTTATTAAAAGGTACATTGTGTCTAATTGGTCCTCGAGTGCTGGGTGCTGTGTCTCCAGCTGCTGCTCCTTCTCCATGAGCATCGCGAGGTTGAGGCCCTGCAGCTGCTCCTTCCTGTTGGTACGGTTGATCTCCTCCGTGGTGTGCGCCGCCGCCTGACTCAGGTCCAACCTGTGGGAAGCCGGCAGCCGGTGATAGGCCAAGCCCAAGCCAAGCGACGAGGCCCAGGAGCAGGCCGCCGAGGAGGCCACATTGCAGCGGGAAGCTGCCCACACCTCCAGTCCAGGAAACTCCCTGACAGGCAAGAGGTGTCCCGGAGCACTTTGCAATTAGAGGAGGCGGAGCACAGGTAGTGCTCAGAACCAAAGCTCATGGTGCCTGGATGAGGGCCAGGAGAGACACTGCGACTGGAGCTGCTGAGGACGTGAGAGGTATGGTAGGTTGGACCTCTATTTATTAATTCTACAAAAGATTTTGTTATGTTATTTTCTGTGCTAACTGGTATTTCAGCAATATCATAATTAATACATTCAATTCAAAATATAGACTTCACATGTTTGGTGATGATTTGGTTCAGAGAGTGGCTATGGTGCTAGTGGATTAAGTCAATTTTTTTTCCCATTACTGGTGATTGAACCAAGGGACAGCTCCCACTGAGCAACCTTACCAGACCTTTTAATATTGTAAAATTTCGAGATAGGGTCTTATTCAGTTGCCAAGTCCAGACTGAAACTTGCAATCTCCAGCCTCAGTCTCGAGTCACTGGGATTGAAGACCTTAAATACCATGCCTGATTTAAGTGGGTGTTTCACTGAAGGTAGGAGATGGAGAGAGGTTTCCCTGTGAGTAAGCTGAGAACAAAAGGGAGGCTACATTGGGAGAGAGATCCAGAGGGAATACTATGGGAGGGAGAACACACAGCAGTCTTTTCAGAATCGACCTTAACTCCAGTACTTTCCCCTTAACTGGCAAACATATTGTAGCCCCTTTAGTCATTCAATGAATTGTCCCTAGTCCTGTAACTCTCCTGTCACTCCTTTTCTTATCTCTCTTCCTCCTTTCTGAATTGGTCTTGCCTATAAGATGTTGCTCTGTTGGAATGAAAAGCAGAATTTGCAGCAGACATGAGATCTTTAAAATCCCTCATTTTTACACATCAATACGTCGTTGAAGTCTAAATACCTTATCATGGAGATAACTTCAAATACCAAAAATTCAGACAGTAGAAGATGACTCCAGGAAAAAATAAGATGTATTGTGTATCTTTCTTTGTGTAACTCAAAATCAAACCACCATTTGACCCAGATATCCCACTCCTCTGCATATACCCAAGGGACATAGCCAAATCAATGTTCATAGCAGTTCAATTCCTACTAGCTAAGCTATGTAACCAACTAAGGTACAATTCAACAGATGAATGGATAAAGATAATGTGGTACATACACAGAATGGAATATTACTCAGCCCTAAAGAAAAGTGAAATTATGAACTTTGCCAGTGAGTGGATGGAAGTGAAGACTGTTAGGCTAAGTGAAATACGCCAAACCCAAGATACCAAAGGCCAAATATTTTCTCTGATAGGCGTATGCTCATTCACAATAAGGGGGGGGGCTACAGAAGGATAAAGATACTTTATATTATGTAGAGGAAGAGAAAGGAGGGGAAGGGAAATGGGGGTAGGAAGGACAGTAGAATGAAAGACATTATTACCTCAAGTACATATATGACTGCATGACCAATGTGATCCTACAATATGTACAATCAGAAAAATGAGGAATGACACTCCATTTATGTATGATTTAACAAAATGTATAAATGCATTCTCCTGTCATGTACAACTAAGTAAATCAAACAATAAAAAAGTTATTAAAAGAAGTATATTCTTTGTACTGAACTAAACAGCCCATCCCATCCATTAAAAAAGAAAAAAATCTCCTTTAGTCCACAACATTTGAAATTATTTTCTTTCAATGAATGAAGTCATAAAAGTGCTCTGCTAAAATTATTTCATCATGTGGAATTCTTGTGGAAAGGCAATGACTACTTAAGATAGTGGAAAATGTATAAAGTCATGGTCATTCTCATTTCAGCATGGATTATTTTTCCTTACAGTCTATATAAGAAATTTATTGTAATCATGGTTGGGTATTAAGGACAGAACCAAGAGTGAGACACAAGGATTGAGGGAACTTGCCAAGAGAGAAGCCAACTTGGGGGGTTCGTTTTGGCCAAGTATGGGGAAAGAGAGTAACAAAATAAATGATAGTAATGAATTATAACCAAAATAATAAAATAAAATAACTATATCATACTGACATAAATAGATAATGGATGATTGAATGAATGAATAAACAAGCAAAGTAACAAGAAAGAAATGTCTTCCTTGGGATAAAATTTCAACTCATAAATTTTGAAGGCAGGATGGCATTAGGCGAAAGAAAGCAATATTGGGCAAACATCCCCTGTTGCAGGATATTTATTGATGACAAAGGAAAATTAGTGTCTATTCAGACACACAATCACCTGTTTTAAATGATCAAAGTCAACATGCCCATATTGCAACACACCATGGGACTTCTGATAGGATGCACTGAAAAGGACAAAATGTGTCTTCTGTGCTATTCCTGGCAAAATGCACACACCCTGAACCTCAGTTTAAGAAAATTGCAGACAAAATCTCTAGAAGGCATTACTGGAGGTACAGCAACAAGATGGCAGGTGAGGGGGTCCCAGCCTTGTCCCCCAACAAAAACAAGGCTGTAATGACAACTCAGTGATGAAAATAGCTGCAACACCTGTTCCTACTGAAGTGAATTGAGCACCTCCTTCCTCCCCACCTGAGTGTGCTGAAAACCAACACAATGAACCAGAGGCAAGGAGGGGAGGTGGAACTGGGTGGTAAGATTTGCTACCGGCCTGGGAGTGCTTGATCCTGGTGCTGCCACTGGAATACTTTTCTTCAGTGATTGTACACAATGGTGAGCATCAGACTCCCTCAGGTAGCCAAGAAGTGTCAAGGGAATCGAGGGCATGCAGGGGTTACAAAGTCCTCAGCACTGAATGCCAGAGCCCAGACATCCCACTCCTCATTGCAGAGCCTCACTTCCTCCTCATCAGTGTCCTCCCCTAAGCGTGGCACCTGGCAGGGTTGAGCACTGGAATGGGGCTGCAACTTTAAATCTTCACCATCAGAACCTGGATTTTTCCCTCAAAGAAACAGGCACTATTAACAGAAATCGTATTGTAAATTAAAGTATTGGGTTTTGTAGCTACAGAGGGAAGACAGATTTCTGA
>JAJEJO010054218.1:0-83737 GCA_020662805.1 Glaucomys volans | reverse complement strand
CTTACAGATGGTTATACTGAGGCTCCAACTGAAGTACCCAGCTTGAATACATGCAGCCCACTGACAGTAGTTCCATCACGTTCACTCCACTGCACCATATGCATAACACACTTTCTGTCTTCATGTTTATCAAAAATGCATTCACTGTCTCAAAAAGCATTTGTAGACTATCCAGTACCTTTGACATTCTAACTGCTGAAAAGTTGGGATGTAAGATATAATTGAGTGAAAACATCTTAAATCCATGTGACAATTTAACTGAAAATATCTGGTGTGATACAGAGATGATAATTGAAAGGAACATTTTGTTATCCAAATTTGTAATGGACTCTGATTTCCATCACACATTGGAGATTTCTAGAATGTAGGATGAGGAAGTGATCTTAGAGATTATCAGAAAGATTAATCAGTTACATAAATTAAATTAGAAATCAAAAAAAGTCATAAAATTTAATGTTGGAAGAGCACAGGACAACCTGAAAATATTTTGGGCTTTCAAAAATTGTTGAGAGGTAGACAAAACCAATTCCACTGATTAGTTAATATAGAAAAGAAAAAAAAAATGTTGGTTGTGATACATTATAGAAAACGACTATAATAAAGAAAATAAATGTAATTTAGGGAAAAATCTAGTCATTTAAAAAAACAATACATTTATCAGAGTTTTTTTTTTAATCAATCACTAGCATGTGATTGTTCACATTTATTTTCTTCCGTTTTTCAATATTCATTTTGTGTGTAAGCATATTCAGGTTAATATCTGAAAGTAATAGCAGTGTTTGCTAGTTGTTACCTTCTATCATCATAATAGAACACTGTTTGTCTCATGAAGGGCAGCCAATATGACTGAGAAAAAGCAGATCTTATCCACAGTTCCCTAAATGAACCTGATTAGCATAAGCTGGTCAAGTAGTCTTGCCCCTCCGATCAGTGACACTGGTTCCCAAACACAGACTTAAGATGAGTAGATCATACAATTGCCTTGCAACTATTATATTTTCAGAGTTTGATGCATCACCTATATTGGTTCATTTAGGTCTAGGAAAAGCCCTGGTGGTACATTATTTCGGAAGAGCTTTCTCTCTCTTTGATGTGAAAGTCAACAAATGAGCTTTCTGCCTCAGTTGCCACCTGATGTCATATTATGTACCTGAGGGAAGTCTGCCTAAGGATAAATATAGCATGTGATAGGTATAGCATGGTACAGCAAAGTATTGAGTAAAACAAACACACAAAGACACCAGGTGCTTCATTGTGTCTTGGAGTGCCCAAGACCTTCAGGACATTTAAATGACTTTTTATTTAAGCCAGATATCCTTGAGTGTGGTGCATGGGCTGTTAAGATGAGAATTTCCTGGGAGCTTAATAAAATGCAGACTGATACCTTCAGATGTATGTGGGCTGAACAAGAGCTCTAGGGCATTCTGAAGGACATCAAAGTTTGAGAAGCATTGATACAAACCACTTAGAGTCAAGGTTTCTGTTAATTTTAGTCTAATTTCCAAGGCTAATATAAATAGATACTGTAGTTTTAAAACTAATTTTTACTCTCATAGATTTTCACTGGAATTCATGCAAATGCAAACTTTTTTAAAATCAAAATTTGAAAGTATTCATCCATATTTTCAATCCAAGCATGTTCCTTTTTTTAAATAAATACAAAGAATGTATCTTTATGTATGTATGTGAGCGTGTTTGTGTGTGTGTGTGTGTGTGTGTGTGGGTGTGTGTGTATTTCCATAGGTACATCATTAAATTGTGGTAGGCAAGTTTATTTCTTACTAATCTGATATATAATCTAAATCTGGCACTTAACAGTAAAAATACATTATCACAATCACTATTAGAAGAATAGCCGTCCCTTTTATTCTTAAGACTAGATCCTTTTAAAACATTCCAAAAAGGGCACTGATTTCATGTATATACATTGTGTGACAATAAAGGTTAATTTGCATGGCATTTTTCCCTAAAAAGTGTTTAACTTAAATAAATTGAAGTAATGTATTTTATACTTAAAAATTACGTAGTGATTCTAGGTTTATCTGTAAAAGTATAGGACCGTTTAAAATTATAGAAAAAATGCAATTAATAATTTTTTATTCATCTACTGGAAGACTTTAGACCCATGAACTTTTAAATATTAATGGTTCATACTAGCTCCTTCTTACTGTAAATTAAAATTAGCTACATCATCTTTATACTTAATAGCAACTATCAATTTAGAAATCCAATACAGTTTTAAAAATACCCTTGTAGGCTCCAATGTTAAATCCTCTTAGAAGGTGCCTCCAGACGAAAATGCTTTGCCATTTAATCCATCCAGTCTATTCACAGGGCAGATAAAAATGTCCTGTGTTCATATGCTGGTGCTGAATTTATTAGACAATTAAAATTAAGCTTCACACTCAACAGAAAATACATAGAGTTCACTGCTTAAGTCTGAGCACTCTACGAAATAGTCCAAAAGAAAAATTTTGAAACTTCTAATTTTAAAAAAGTCATTACGATTGCAAAATGAAAAGGGCATCTTTTCTGCCATCATTTCTCAAAATGTATACTTGTATTAAATAGTTTCTAAAGATTAGATTTTTTTTTCATTCTATTACTGCAACACATTTATACACACTACCCTGAAAACATAAACTTATGAATCAGAAAATTATACAAAAATTATTTGAAACGTATTCTGTGTTTAATGGCCCAGAGAAATATAAACAAAATTATGAGCATAAACAAATGAAAGTGAACAACCTAAGATCTAATTTGGTGAATGGAATTATGATACTTGGACTTAAATAGGAATGACATTGAATTTGTGATCAATTAACCCATTAAGCTCTGTTGTGCAGACCACTTGAATTCTGCAGAGAGAGGCAAGTCTGATAGCACAGGTCTAACTGCCATTTTCTAACAGGGTGAATGCAAATCAGTGAAAACAGAACTCCTGATAGACCCTTGGTGCAGGGAGAGGAGACACAACAGCATGTTATGTTGGATCACTTAAAGAATGTAGGAGCCAACAATGCCATCCCATGTTCACTGCCTAGCACAGAGCAGGGCTTGTAAAGCCTTGCTCTAAATATCACCTGAGTTCTTGAATGACTTAATGATCGCATGAGTGACAGACACATCAATACATCAATGGATCAGAGTATAAATAGGAAACATACTCTCTAAAGAAATCGGAGGTCAGATGAATAAATCTGTAGATGAATTTTGAAGTTTTTAGTATTTTGGTTTTCTTCCATAGTTTGAAGTTCTCTCCAAATTCTCTGATATTTGATACAAATTTTTTAATTTAATGCTTCTCATCATTTCACATTCTTATTTTCAATCAACTTTTCCATCCTCTCAAATAATTAGATAAATGATTCCAAGACAAAGTGAAAATTATGGGGATATGAAATTCTGGACACATAGCTAGGCTTTTGTTTGTTTGTTTGTTTGTTTGTTTGTTTGTTGCTATATAAGCAGATTTTCTGAAGACATTGTGTGAACTATATGTGCATTCATTCAAAATCTGCAATATGCCAGATAATGCACCTACCTATCTCTTTCAATCTTCAAAAAAATTCTAAGTGGTAGTGATACTTTTTGTAATGTTACAGATGAATAAAACTAATCAGGAGAAAAGTGTTAAATATTATTTGAGCCCTGAACTCTGACCCCCAAATCTTTGTTCTTTAAATGAAATCACTGGCAATTTTGCAAATTACTTATCTTGCATAATGATTTTGCTATTTGAAAATACTAAATCAAATGGAAAACATTTCAGTTATAGCAACCAAAATCAATTGCAGTCTTCTACCATAGAAAAATCTGACATACTTGAATAGTTATTACTGAAAGAAGAAAAATTAGTCATTTAAGAAATTCTATGACCCAGGGTTGGGGCAATTTAATAAAAAGATATATTATAATTTCTAGAATGATTTTATTTTGATGGGTAAATTAAAGCAGACTAAAAAGATGTGGTTGTTGTTTCTCAATAAAGTCACAGATGCTCATAACTTTAGAAAATGTTAGTTATTGACATATTTACTTCCTTTCACTTAAGAAGAATGGCAATTACTAAAAATGTTTTTTAATATTAGCATAGCAACCAAAACAGCATCAGGTTACTTAATGGAATAAAGCATGATGTTTAGTAAAAAAACAATTCACAATATTATTACCTTACATTTATGAAGCAGTTATAATTTTCAAGGCTCTTTCATACACACTCTATCATTCAGCCATAGAAAAGCCCTGTGAGTTTGCCAAGGAAGATAAATTATTAACCCAACTTTATGGGTGAGCAAATTAAGGCTCAGAAAGATTGAGTGTCTTGCCCAATAATACACATAGTTTTATGGTGGCATTTATGTATTATGTCAAGTTTCTTTCTGTCATTTCTGGTGTTTCTTTCTCTCTCAACAGGGATGATTTTACCATATGGGATAGTTTACAAATTGCTCCTCAGTTTGCAAAATGGTTTTAATTTAAAACTCACAAATGAATGGTTGCCATGAAATAATTTCCTCTAAAGGTTTTTTAAATTCCTGCCCAGAAATTAGCATATTTCTAATACAGAAAACTAAACATAAACAAGGAATTAAGAAGGTGGCAATTGTTCTTCCTTTTACTGCAGTGGCTAAAAAGCATGTCCATGCCCTGCACTAACAGTTCCTCAATCTAAGGATTAATAATACCATATTTCCTTAGTTTGTACTAATAAAAATATTTTCAAAGAATCATAGTATGTCACATCATTTTTTAGCATGAATAATGATGAGGAGTTTTGAGCTCTGAGGATGCTCGGAGAATGCTCGGAGACTTATCATATAAATTAATGCAATACCACATATGCAAGAAAGACACAGTGGAAATGAATTCAGACCGAAGGAAAGGAACTGAAGACACAATATTCTAAAATAAAGCAAAAACGTGCAATAATATTATTTTACTCTTCAATTTAAGCTTTTGGGATTCTGAAGGTGGATTTGGGGATTTCATTTGCAATCATCCTTTACCATACTAGGTATAATCCAAATGTATTCAGGTAATAAGGCTAAAGATTAGCCAGTCAAATTAATGTGTCCTTTTCATCACGTTCCTTACGCAGTGTGGTACAGGGCATTTCATAAAATTTAACAAATACATGATGATTCGTGGTATTGAGGCAGTCTTAATTTGCCATTCCTTCATTTTTATATTTTAAGTTTGACTTCAAGTTATTAACTATGTTAGAAAGAGCCATGGATTTCTTTGTAAAGTAGAAACTACTAAGTCCTCTAAAAGTGTCATTTACTAGTGTTATTATTTATTATGCGTAGTTATAAAGTCAAAACACAGAAATGGTTAAACATATTGTATATTCAAGATATCTCAGATTTACCTCCAATTCTTTGTGGTACCAACTTTTTAGGTACATCTGCACCACTGGCTGCTTAACTTTCATCATGCTAAGAAATCAGCAAAGAATAATGTAAGTTTCACAGATATCATTTATCCATCATCATCCTTTAATATGCTATGGAACATGTTTTATAAGCTTAACACAAATCACATTATACCACTATTTTCCGGTAAGCCTACTGAAAGAGTCAGAACTATCTGGTTGAGTTTTCTGACAGATCAGATTTTAATCTCAAGTGATATAAAATGGAGTGAATTTTAGTTCAGTTTTTCCCTTATTTATTTTTCAAGAACTTCATATAGTTTTTAGATGACAGGGATATATTCTATACTGTATATAGTGACATATGTCAAGTTAATTTAAAATGGGCAAGCATCCTGTATGCTGAGAACAAAATTATATTGTATGAACCACGTTATGCTTCAAAAAATAAAGTAAGATATAAACACTCCTGTATGATTTGTGTTAGGGAAAAAAAGGTTATATGTCACACCTACCAAAAGAAGATAATTGATGTTGGCAGATGTTTTCTAAAGACCAGATGAAAATTACAAAATAGATTCATACAGTAATAAGTTACCTTTTATAAGCATTTCACTAATAAAGTGAAG
This sequence comes from Glaucomys volans, assembly GCA_020662805.1. Lineage (NCBI taxonomy): Eukaryota > Metazoa > Chordata > Mammalia > Rodentia > Sciuridae > Glaucomys > Glaucomys volans. Next base: position 77,728 of record JAJEJO010054218.1, on the reverse strand, counting down.
GGAGATTGAAGCTGTGGTTTGGTCAAGTTAGGTGCTGGATTAAAATTGATGTTAAAGTATTTTAGTCTACTATGTTAGCCTTGATCCTTCATCAGAATTCTTGGTCATTTTAGAACAAGTTTTTTATTAGTGGAAAAGGAAATTATTGAGACAAAAATAGAATGTTCGCCAATTCATGCAGGTGATGTGGGGAACACACAGGAAATGGGGTTTTTTCAATTGGACATCAGCACAGTTCTGGCTTACCACCTTACACAACAAATTATGAAACCCACCTACAGTACACCTGCTATCTAAGTTATCTGAATTCCTTTATAGTCATAAATAATCCTGGAACTACAAGCTCTGTCCAGAAAATTTCACTCGAAAGCTCTGCTCTTTTAGTGTTTTTAGTGTTAAATCCCATCAGAAAGAATTGATATACACGTGAAAAAAGATTCATGTGCTATGCAACGCATTTACCTAAAGCATTTAAACCTTAATTTATAAAACGTTTGATACCTGACAAAGGAGCACATTAGCATCATTAATTTGACTTCTCACAAATTATGTAACGTATTAATTGTTATGCCTCTACTTTTATAATCAGAGAAAACATTTACATAGTAGAATGAAAAATATTGCACACATATAACAATTTTCTCTTGTAATATGTTAATAAAAAAACAAAAATTCAGTATCTCTAAACACTAATGTCCGTTTATTAGATAAGAACTCATTACTTTGAAAGTAATTTCCAAACTAAATTAAAAGTTAAAGGACACAACTATTTAACCCTTGTTATATTTGCGTCCTTTTCATTATAATGTCTGATATTTACCAATATTTATTTTAATTAGTTTTACTTTTATGAATAAAATTTTTATCCTTAAATCATTTTGGTTATAAATTATCTTTGCAAAATAGCTCTCCAGGTGATCATGGAAAATGTACATAATATTTTATTGGTATTATTTCAGTTTCTTCACCCATAAAATAAGAACTACACTCTCCTTAAGGCTCCTTTCAGCTTCTGAAGCTCTGATCTGGAAATCTAAAAATAGTAATTATTAGAAAGATCAGTGGCATAAGTCAATGAATGAATGAATTTAATGTAGTTCATTCAGTGAAGCCTGTGTGCATATTTTTTGACTTTTCCATTTACTTTATATATAAACCATTTTCTATCACATCCTCTCAACTGAGGATGATTTTGCCCTCCAGAGGATATGTGGAGTCTCTGACACTATGTTTGGTTGTGATCTTTTTAAGCAACAATACCATGTGCTACCACATGGACAAGAATTATACAATATCAATACTGGAAGAGATATAAAGAAATCATTTGACTAAACTAGTAGTTCAGGAGGGTAGGGAAATTTCACCTGCCAATTTGGCAGAATATGGAGAAATTTTTGATTATATCAAGTTGGAAGAGGTGAAGTTGTGACTAATAGTCCTGAGTAGATAGAGGCCTTTGAAGCTGCTGACCAATCCACAGTGCTCAGGGTACCCAGAGCAGAGAATTATCTAGTTCATAATATTGAAGGTGCGGTGCTGAAGCTGAGAAACCATCCAGTAGATGGAAGAAGCCTTTCTGTGTTTAGCTATTTCTTTTTGAGATAAACATTAACATCTAAGATTAAATAATATTATGAACACAATCTACTTGGGAGAAAATTCTTTAAAAGTCCTCATTACCTTTTAATTTCTAGATCTGTGTTTCCTCCAAAATTACAACCTAATATTTTAATTTGTTTTTCTTGACCTAATAATTAAAGTTATTTTTGCATATCTTATTTAAAAGGTGGAGTAGAAAATTTTAAGGGAAACCAGCATCTTCTTTTACATACTGATAATTCTTGGCAGAAGAGGTTTAAAGTAATTTCACTTTAAACATTTTTAAAGAAAATTGATGTGACTATTTCAGTTTTAGAAAATAGATACCGAGAATTACATTGACTATGACATATATGACACATACTACTGAGTACCTATCACATGCCAGAATAATGTGAAGGAAAAGAAATATAAGAAGAACTAGAAAATAAAGAGGGAAATGATAGTATAAAGGCCTAAGGAAGAATAAGCTGGATGTATGCAGGGGAAAATCTAGCTTTTTGTGGGTAGAGAGTAATGAGTAAGAGAAAGTGATAGAAAATGAGGGCAGAGAGGAAATCCAGAGCTAAAATCATGTAGGACTTGGTGAGCCATGTGATAGAAACCAATGGGATCTTTTAAGCATTTGAAAGGCAAGAATATTGTTCCTTCTTTTTCTCTCCTTCCTTTTTCCTTCCTATCTTCTTTCCTTCCTTTTTCCTTTTCTTTCCTTCCTTTCCTTCTTTCCTGGCTGTTAAAAAGAAACTAAACCGCAGAAATGAAAACTTATAACTAGGACTAGGTTAGATCTGTTAGAAATTTTTTTTTTTTTAAAAGGCCAGGCCCTGAATATAGTATAAATGTTAACCCATAAGACTTTGCTTATGGATCAGATGTGAGAGTCAAGGGAGAGATGCCTCTTAATATTTTTGGTCCAACCAACTAGATAAATAGTATTGCCTGTCACATGTATATGGAGACTGAGGAACACAATGTTTTTGTTTGGTGGGTTTGGTTCTTAGAAAGAGAAAAGCATTCTACTGTATATCTGTGAATTGTAAGGAACTTATTACGCCTATAGAAATATGAGAAAATATTTGGCACTTAGGGAAGAGTTTAAGATCAGTATTTTAGCCAGCATTTTCACAGCCTTGGCTAAAAGACCTGACAAGAGCAATTTCAACGAAGGAAAAGGTTATTTGGAGGCTCCTAGTTTCAGCGGTCTCAATCCATAGATGGTCAACTCCACTCCTTAGGGCTTGAGGTGAGGCTGAACACCAGAGAGGAAAAGTGTGATTGTGGGAAGTGGCCCAAAACATCACAAGGAATCAGCGAGAGAGTCTCCTCAACAAAAACCAAATATTTACACCAAAGGCACCCTCCAGGGACTTACCTCCTGCAGTCACAACCTACCTGCCTAGTCATGACTCATTAATCCCTATCAGGAGATTAATTCACGGATTGGTTTGAGGATCTCAGAACCCAAACATTTACCTCTAAACCTTCTTGCATTGTCTAACACATGAGCTTTTGGGGGACACATATCTAAACCGTAGCAACTGGGTTATAGATTTGGATGTAATCAGCGTATAGAATATAGGTAGTATTTAAATTGGATGAAATCCTTTGCAGAGTACATAGGTATCTAAAAAAAAAAAAGTACTTTAGAACATTAGAAGGATTAGGGATCAGAAATAGAACAGAGAATCAGAAAAGTTTTATGCAGACAACCACTAGAATATATTGTTGTGAAAGACAAGTGAAGTAACGCTTCAAGAAGGTTCTGCTCACACATACTAATGATGAAGGGAAAGTGAAGAGAACACAGGAGAATTAGCCACTGAATATAGTGAAAGAACGGTTTCTCATGACTTTACCAGGAGTTATTTGCATGGAGTGCATGGACCAAAAAAACTCACTGACATACTCAGATTAGAAAGTTCAGTGTTATGTAGATGCCAGTTGTTCCCCTAAGCATTTGTAAATTTAATGCAACTTTAATTAAAATCTCAAAACAAGTTTCTCAAAGATATCTGAAATCTCATTTTAGAATTTCATGGAAAGGCAAAAAGGCAATAAAAGCCAAGAGACACTTCAAAAAGAAACAGGTGGGACAATATGACTTGCCAAATATCTAGACATATTTCAGAAAAATAGTGATTAATCAACATATTATTGGTTCAAAGATACATAGGCCAACAATAGAAAAGTGTCTAAAACTACACCGTGCATTAATTCATCCTTAGTATATGACAGAGGTGGAACTAGGAAGCAATAGTCAATAATGTTATCAATTGATAATCGAAAGATAGATACTCATAAATAAGAAAAAATAAAATGGAACCCCTTTCTCACATCAAGACATCAAAGTGTACTCAAAAGGTCAATAATATCAATGAGAAAAGTAAAAAGCAAAATTCTAGAAGATAATAGGGAGAGAACGTTACGACTTTAAGATTGGGAAGTATTTTTAAGAGGAAAAACAACAACAATACTACAGAGCTAGGGAGTACAAGAGAAAAGAAAGAAAAAATGAGGCCACTGTATAAAACTATGCTTCTCCTAATTGTCTGTGTCTGCAAACTTTGTGTCACAGTAGACAACATGTGGATATGTTTGGAACAGTCTGACAGCATAATTTTATGCCTATTAAATCTATTTTTTTAAATTGAAGGGAAAAGAGGATGATTAGAGTGGCTTTGAAAAATAATGGGAACTTTCTAGAAATGTGATCTTTTGAACAGGCATCTATTTTTCTTCCTGACAGTTTGCTAAAATGATAGTCAGAATTTTAAAGAGGTATAAATTGATAAGTGTGAGACCAAAGGAAGAGACTATAATAAAAGAAGACCAAATATTAAAACATATTTTGGAATTTGGAAAGCAGATGAATTGAAAACCAAAGGATAGCAAATCACTTTACTCACAGACTCACCAGATGTGCAAAATGGAGATGGAAAGAAGTAGGTAAGGGTCTGGCTTATCAGAACCCAGCAGTGTTTTTTCCCACTCCATAGCTCCAAATCACTACTTGCCCCACTCTGTGCCCAGCTTGCTCCCCCTACTGCTCAAGACTGTCCATAAAATATGGGATTGATTATTAGTTGAAACAAAGCTGGCAACTTTTCTGACTGTGACCCTAACATAGCAGAAATCAATAAAAAAAAAAATGAACAAAGAACAAGAAAAAATAAATGAGGATTGGGGAAAGGACTGCAGGATGGGATAAGGTTTACGTATCATATTACTTGGTAAAATGCCACAATATGTGACAGAGTTTAATTGTCACATAAAATATAGACAATTATTTCTGCAATCTTATGCAACTAGTCACTCTACAGTCCCTTATACTCATTTTCCCATGTAATCTAAACAACCGGATTATCATAATCTATCATTTGCAATTAAGGAAACTAAGGTTTAGAGAGTATTGCCCCTTTTGTCCAACATTTTGTAAGTACTTCCTGAACTGAAGTCTTTAGTGACTGTAATAAGGTGTGTTTGAGAGCATGAAACACAGTCAGTGGAGACATCTGTAGGGCTTTCTGGATCAAAGCCATTTGGGGTTATCTTTTTCCCTAGATTCCTCATCGTATCTAAACCAGGAAAAGCTATTAAGTACAAGGTTCATTTAATATGCTTATTTTGGAAACTAAAATTAGTTTCATGATGCTCCCCATTTTTCCTGTTGCTAGGAAACTGACACTTCAGAGTTGTGTAAAATGATCTAAATTCAAGTGGAGAACAACAATTTTCTGAAATACAGTAAAAATTGCTAAAATGAAATAGCAAATTAAATAAATAAAACACATTTGAGAGGTAATTTAAAAGTTTAGTAGACATTACTTACTATTGGCTTTTAACAAAAGACATTTACCATAAAAGGAAGCAGTAAATCGAACTTACACCATTGGACTTTATTCTCTGTGAAAAAAATCAAGTAAGGAAATAAACATTTTATGCCTTGGTATTACTGTAAGTGTACACTGAAGTTTTAGCAGAACTTCCCTGGGGTTGATTTGCACATGGCCCTTGCCTTTCAACATTTCTTTAGCAACTCTATTCTGCAATGCATAGATACTTAAATATTAATGTTTCTCACTAAGGAAACAATATTTTTGCTATTGTTTTAATAATCACTAAAAAGTTATATGGCAAAAATTTAAATATATTTTTATTATTTTGACATTTTATGTAACAAATGTGGTCCTTCCTATAGCATAATATTTTAATGTTAAATTTAAAATAGATGGGTTCTAGCAACAAACAATAAAAAAAAAGCAGAAACATGTACTTGTTTTCAATGCAAAAGTTATTTTAATATGAGATAAGCTACCTTCTTCTTGACTATAAAATTGACATGGTTGATGATATGAAGATGATGATGAGAGAGAAAGAAATACTGGGAGGTGCATGCATTCTTTATAGTAATTAAAAAAAAAGATTGTCTCCTTTTGGAAAGCAAGTTAATAGCTATAATTCAAGCTGGTTCAGAGTCCCTGAAAAATAACCAGGTGATATAAATCGTGTAAAACCCAGGTAGGTTTCCAGTGTGAATTTGGATAATTTTTAAGTGTAACAAATTTGGAATAACAAAATTGCAATCAGTCCCTTCATGAGACACCTAATTCCTGAGGTAAGTACCTATACCTAATTTCTGAACCATCTTAGGCTAGTGATATAGCATGGGAGCTCTCAATATTCGTGACTTTCCGATGCCTTTTAACACTATTGTATCTAAAAATGTCAGTTCTACTTCAGTTTGCCCCTTTTTCCTAACTAGAAAATTCCATGTTTTCCATATCTATTACTTCCACTGCAGTTACCCTAATATAAGTCACCATCTTTTACTATTTGGTCTATAATCTGTCTCCAAGATATGACCATCACTATCTCCTGGATTTTCAATACTCTCCATACATTGCACAATACTAAAATGTCCAGTTATATCACATCCTTCAAAGAATTTCAAGCAGAGCCCCACGTCCATATTCCTTATAGACTCTGTGTGTGTGCACTTGTGGATTCTTCGTTAGACTGCAAATTTCTGGAAGGAAGGTTTAGGAATTACAATAAACAACTTTGCCAATAGTGACATTTTAAAATGTAAATTACACATCTTTTAAATATTAGAGCTATTTATCAGAAAATGTCTCTAAATAAAACCTATCTGAAGAAGACAAAATGCTGTTATTCACTATTATTCCTTCATTCTTTCTTTAAAATATTAGTCAATGTTACATTTTATCATCCAGTTTAACTTCCAAACATTTTCTTCACATTGCTTAAGACTATTTTTCCGTATCTTTCACAATTTTCTTTTATTTCCTAAAGAATTTTTGTTTTCCTTTTCATTACCTATTTGTGTGTGTGTGTGTACATATATACTTATATGTACATATATACACATATATATGAATATATCTTAAATATTCTTCTCTGGTAATATCAGCCAATTTTAAAATGCCAAAAACCAAATCCTTTGACATATAACTAATCCTAAAATAAAACATCTCCACTTTTATGCAAAAATCCACAAAATTGGAAAACAGTAGCATAAAAAAAAAAGTTGAGATTGAGTTTTGATTACAGAATGCTAAATACATCTTTGTCAGAAGCAAGTCAGAGAGGGATTGTATGAAATGTGGAATATTATTGTGATCCTCCATATCAGTGGCTTTATAACCCAACAATGATTAAACAAAATGCACCCTCAATACAAATATATACCCAAAGCCACCCCCCAATTCCCACCTCCTCCAGCAACACCCTACCACTTTAGTTACCACTCTGAAGTTACCTTGATAGGGATTAAATCTCTGATTGGGTTAAGACTCTTACAACCCAATCTTTCTCCTCTGAACCTTCTTGCATTATCTCACACATGAGTTTTGGGGGACACCTCCATCCAAACCATAACTACATATATATATGTACATATATAAGTATGTGTATATATGTATATGTATATACACACACACATACATGCATATAGTTATATATATATCATTCTATACTTATATAGCTATAAAGCAATATATATAACATATATATAACAATATATATAAATAATTCTTTCTATATAAATTGTATGATTTTTTTCTACAATTTTTGTGTTCCCACTGTTAAAGAGATTGTTGGTAAATTAGAATTAGTCTATAGTCTGTCTCAGAGAAAAAGCGAACCTAAAACTCAATATTCATCTTTTAAAACTTCAAATATAAGAAAACTCTACTTAAATACATCCTTTATTATCAAAAAAGAAAATGTTAAACTGTATATTTTACAGCACTAATTTTAGAAAAATCAAAATTAATCTAAAAACTCTGGAACTTATTTTCCAAAAAAACTCAGTCACTGCAGGACCACAATTTCTGATTCAATTAATAGAGAAATCAGTAATTCCAGTATATTTCTTTTTTATTGTTTTTGCTCTATAGGTACAAAACATGAGATATATGTCATTTAACTTTAAATCATTCGTTATGATCATAAAATAGAAATTGACTAAATAATATTTGTACAATACTTCCCCCTTATTATTAAGCTATATGTTTCAAGACCTCCAGTGCTCCTGAAATGCAAATAGTTCCAAACCCTAAATATAAATTTTTCCTATACTCACATGCCAATGATAAAGTTTAATTTAAGATTAGGCACAGTAAGTTATTAACAATATTAAAATGGAACAATTATAACAAAACTGTAATGAAACATGTGAATGTGGTCTTTCTCTCAAAATACCTATTGTAGTGTTTATATAGGACCTGGTACTAGTTGTAGTTGGTCAAAAGGAACCAAAGCCATGAAATTCTAGACTGCAGGTAAGAAGAAGCTGCTGTAATTGAGTTTAAAGCTGAGTAACAAGTACTTAGTCCATCTAAGTTTAGTTCTAAACATATCTTATTCTAGTGATGGGCATTTAAAATAAAACTATAAGCAGAAGTGTCTATACCAAGTTGTGATATCTGATATATGGTGAACAAAGATGGAAAACTCTAGCTCTTCCACCTAGTTTTCATTTATTTTCCATGTACAATTCCTAGTCTTAATGGTTACATTCATTGTGCATTTAATCAAACACACACACACACACACACACACACACCCATTAGGATCCTAAGAAACTTATAAGAGAATATGGACACAAAAATGGCAAAAGTTAGTGTGAAGTACTTTTTATCTTAAATGCTGTTAGAAGGAGAAAAACTCCTTGTTTAGAAAATATTTCCAGGTCAAAATGCCAAAGCCATTTGAAACCAATCTGTCTTTCAAAATAATATTTGTTTCTTTTGAGAGGTTATGTAAATATCAGCTGTGTTGGTATAATGTGTTTGCAAGCAAACCAAATTTGAGGGCCAAAGTAGATTCATTTTTATAATGAGTCTATATATGAATTTTAAGTAAGATTCAATAAACAAACAGATGGTTTTGCAGGTGGCCATGTCTTCAAAACTAAAGCTATTTCAGAAGGAGCATGTGTTAGTGTCTTGAAGCAATGATGGACATGTTCAGCTGTACTCAGAACTCTCCAGTCCATTAAGTTGACATTGTCTGTCAATCATTTGGCCACAATTATATCTCCGATAGTTCCAACATGTCACATTCTCTGGATAGTCCCTGAGTTACCATCCATGAATGTGCACCTTTAACAGGTGTATACAGTATATGTGCAAAAAATCAGAGATTGTCAGAGCTTGGAAGGATGCAATATCTGAAATACTCACATGGAAAAAGGAAAGAACTGGTTTTTGAAGTGATGCAGTTTGATCAGATTTCCCACCGTCACCATAAGAGTATCCTAAAATTAAACATTTAACACTCATTCCATTTGTAACCCTCAGTTAACTAAAATGATCCATTCCTTTCTCTCTGAAAAAAAAAAATTCACATTCCACAAAATGGTTACAATTTTAGGACAAAATCACCTCTTAATAATAAACAGATTTTCCATATAACTTCAGTAAAATGTTAGGTTTTGAAAAATTTCTATTTAGAAAAATGGCAATTTTAATCCTACAATTTTAGAAAATGTCTTTGAACCACTATCCCTGAAAAAAATCTTACCATTCTTGAAAAGTGAAGCATCACAAATTCTGTCACTTATCCAGGTAATATCAGCTATCTTATTCAAAGGTACAGCAAAGATAGAAATCTTTAGATTTTATACATTGCTATGCCTGAATGAGGATGTTAGCAAGAACAGTGCTTCCAGAGGGATTCCAGGCCTTTCACCATCTAAAAGCTTCCATTTCAGTTACCAGAAGGTTAGATCAAGCTTCTTCAGTGAAATTTCTTGGGCGGAGAGGTGTCAGTTTCCTGCCCTATGACTTTTGCAAATATAATAGTCACATGATTCTTGTATTATGAAAAGAATGAAGCAAATATCATCTGGATGCTTACTATTTTACTGGAAGTTGCTCAAATCTTTAACCCATGTTAATTTCAGTTGAAAAGAAAATCATTAATATTATCTCAAATAAATTCTTCATATGTATTCCTGCCAATTGTCCTATGTCTTATCACCAATATCTTATCTTTGTACTAGCTGAAATTAAAATGCTACAATAATGAGTATCCTATTTACTGAAAATCTGAAGAATATGTGAGCAAGTTTTTTTTTAATTATTTCAATTTGATGTATCATAAAGGGCAAATAATTGTTTAAGGAAATCTGGCTTTGGGTAGATGCCTTAGTCCTTCCATGACTATTAAATAGTTGAGATCTAATCTTTTTAAAAATTGCACTGAAAATGAACTACACATTAATTTGTTTCATCTTATGTAGGAATCTTATCACTACATGTAACATGTATCAAACTAAAGGAGAACCTGTGACTATGATACAGCATAGCAACCGATGAGATGTTATATGAAAAGTAATCGAATCCCTATGATACGAATCACAGCACCATTTCTTGAAATGAGTTACATATGTGACCATGTAAATGAAATCATTGTTTGCTTTAAGTGTCATAAAACATGAAGGATATGTTTTAATCAGTGGATTTAATGAAATCATTGTGCCCATAATTCGTAATCTTTGTAAGTTCCCTTTAAGAATTTCAGTTTATTCTCACATGAAAATGTAGGCATTTGCCTTATTTTTCTCATAGCCTGTTCTGCAGTATTTCATATTTCCTTACATTGTAAATGCATGCAATATTTTCAAGATTTTTAGACAGTGGACTGAGAAATACCTTAAGCTTTATTTTCAACATGCTGTTTAGAAATAACTAGAATTTTAAAAAATTTTTATTTTGTTCACATGAAAATAATGGGTTACAATCACTAGAAAAAATCTATAATGCTCCTATCATGTGAAGAAATTTTCAAATAGAATATTGACCTTTAAAATGAAAATAAGGCAGTTTGGGTGTAAAACTTGGCTGGACCAAAAAGAAAGGGCAATGTGAAAACTACACTTGGATTAGGAACATAAAGCCAAATTATTTAGCAGTTGAAAGTAAGACTATATTTTTGCTGTTAATAGACTGCTAAATATTGCTTTATTGAAGAAAGCAATTTTCAAGAAGTCCATTATGAGATTTCTGTGAAGAATAGATTGGAGAAAGGATATAAAACTTCTTTAACTTCTATATGACATTCTTAATGAGTGCTTGTCTGATAATCACTTCGAATTGCAAACTCTGCCTCCAACATACAAATGCATACACACCCAATCCAGATCCTCTGCTCCATTTTTTCTCCAGCATACCAATCATACAGTACGGTACCCATGTGTTAATAACTTTGTTTACTCTATCACTGCAGTTGGAGTGTGGGTGCAGTTAGGGCAGGCACTTTTGTCTTTGTTTTCCCCACTCCTGTAATCCCAGAGACCAGAATTTCTTCAAGCACAAAGTAACCATAAGTAATTGTAATTCAATAATTCAAGCATGATTTGACAATTGATTAAAGATAGAAATGTTTGAATTCCATATTATAGAAAAATGTGCAGTTACTATATCCCAAAAGATCTGAATAATGTATTATATAAACACCTTCAAAATATTCATGTTATAATCAGGAGATTTTTAATTCTCTGAGGGGTATATTTACTTACATGCAGGTGTTGTGAAACTACATACTTACACTAAATTAAAGCTAAGCCCTAAAAAGACATTTAATTTTAAATAATTGTAAGTCATAAAATAAAATGTATTATTTATATTCTGTTCTATTCTCATAATATGTAAAAATTAATATGAGTAGAAAGTACAAAAGTGTTGATAAATAGAAAAATAATTCCACATTATCCCACAGATTAAAGTGAGTCACACTTAACATTGTAGTGTATAGATCAATCTATTTTAGGCTTTTAAAATGTAGTAGAAATCAAACTACATTAGGAATGTCATCATAGTTACTTTTACTTAATGTTTCATTAGCATTTCAAAGGCTAGAAATGAAATATTTCTATAATCATACTCTATTGTTTCAATAAATATTATGGTTTGGTTTTAATGTTGCTAATTTTCGAAGTTTTAAAATTTCTTAGGGTTAGATATTCAGCCATTTTTTTCTGAAAATACACTTTGAAATTCTGCTAAGTGTTGGCACTCCACTGGGGGTATTGTGCTGAAGAAAACCAGCATGGCCCCTGGAGACATAGAGTGTGCTTTCTTATGAAAAAGGAAAAGACATTGAACACTAAATGAGGAAAAAAAATATTGTAATAATTTCTATAAAGAACTGAGTTAGGGCCATGAGATAATAACTGGGATGCATAATAAGCAATTTTATCATTAGAGTGAATTAAGGTGCTTCCAATATACTCACAAGCTTATTAATAGTTGTTTATACATTTTTACATATTTTATTTTTTTGCCATTTGTGAATTTAAGGAAAAAGTAAAGATAGTTATAAGAAACATAGCAATGTAAGACCATGTATGAAATATATTAAAATGTTAGGTTTAGTAAAGTTAGGAATCACTGGACTACATTGACAGCATCATGAAAATGCATTTTAAGTGTATTATGAAAAACAAACATGATGCAACAAGTGTTTTCTTAGTGTGAAATCTGGTTATTGTTTTACACACATATGTACTTGTGAACATAACATTTTTGGAAAACATTCACATAAAATTTCCAAACAATAAAATGAAATTTTAGGACTTCGACACACATTCCCACCATGTCTACAAGTACATTACCTCAGAAGCAATGTGTTTTTCATTTAAATCAAAGGATATGCACATTACCAGAGTTAGGTAAATATTTATTATTTATAATGGTATTTATCTTAAATATTGAAAGTTCTTATGTCTTTGCCTATGTGACTTAATAATACTTGAAGATTTGAACACAGTTTTTTCTATGTGAATGAATTTAGTGAGGGTACATTTTATAAATATGTCTACTTTATCTTCTTGTATTGGTTATTATGTTCTACACAGATAATTTTAAATTTTAATAATTGGAGAAAGAAACCACCAGAACATTTTTTTTATTTATTCACTGTTATCTTCACATTCAAGTTCAATCAACGAAAGTACTAAATTAAAAATCTCTTAAAAGGCTAATGATAAATATGCTTAATATGTTTTTGAGAAATGTCTGCTTTAGCATATTAAAGGTTGAATGATTTACTCATACAAAGAGATAAAATTCAGTTCTCTAATAATCAATATAATAACACCACAATAATAGATATGTCTAATTTGCTTAAATGTGATAAAATATGGATTTCCATTAGAAGGTAAATGCCACAATCATTTGGGGGAAAATGGTTCTTCAAAAGATAAGATTTAATAATATTTGCAAGTTGTTTCTAAAACTTTAGCAAACATAGGATGTCATTTATGTGCATAAAATCCAAGGTTAATTCAAATTCAAGTTATTAAATTGAATCTTCAACCACAGAATTAATTTAGTTTCAAGGGAAAAAATACTCAGTTACTAAAACTATAAGCACAAACTCTGGTTTCAAAATCCTGAGGTATTAAAAATGTGAGAGTCTTAATTACAAGTCAGATTACTCAGATTATTGTCTTTCAAACAACAGTTGTTTTACTCTTTTGCAGTATGCTTGAGAACTATTTCTAGGCATAGAGTGGCTGATATGGCATGTATATTTGCAATCCCACCAACTAGTGCCATGTCCTAATAAAATTATTTAATTTCACTAAGTTCCCATTTTCACATCAGAAAAATGAACTAGCTACAATTGTTGAGATACTCAAAGTGCTTAATATAAATATTAAAATTATTGGATTCCTCAAGTCTACTACTCATTCACATTTCTTTTATGGCTGTTCCTTACATTCATTTATTTTTCTGTGTTTGTAATCATTTTATCCTTTAGCCTTTTCTATCTACCACCCATTTCAAGAAAGTGGCCCTCTCTTCACCATGGTTTGTAAAATGGCTCTGACAGCTCATCAGATGACTGGATTTATGCCCCAGCTCTATGAGTTACTCATTGTACATCCCTAGGAGAATTGCTTGACTCTTTTACACATCAACCTTATAATCTATAGAGAAAAAAAAAATGTAGTTTTACTCATTGTGCAATTCAAGGTTGAAATTAGATTTTGCATGAAACATGTAAAACTATACGCGTAGTCCCAGGCTTAAATGGGACTAACGTGACATTAATGAACAAGTATTCTTGCTCGAGTTAGAATCCAACTGCTTAGTCATCAGCCTAGAGATGGGTGACATATTTTGAATATATTGAATAATCTGGAATTGGGAAAATAATTTGTTCTGATTCTCAATGAAACTCAAACATCAAAAATTAGATTTCATATTATTAAATTATTTAAACATTCTATAATCATAAAAGCAACTGTTGATGAAAAATGATACCTGCTCTAGGGGAAGTCAACATGAGAAATGACACACAATTAGGATATATACTGCAAATTCATTACAAATGTTCTCTGGTGTTATAGGTAACTAGAAACATACTGATCACCAAAGCAGCTGGAGGATTTTTAGAATTCCTTTGCAATTTCATTTCTTGATAAGTAACATACACTGGTTTATCACTAAGCCAGGATTCCAGAAATAAAAGTTCAAGTTCAGTTTTGAAAAGTGGGGTTATGAGAAGCAAATTTACTGTCTTGAGCTTCATTTAAAAACTAAAGAGGATGTTGAATACTTTTAGTATTAAAGGTTTGTTTTAGGTTTGCCAGTTTTGATAAAATTAAAATAGCTGTTTCATGTTATGATTTTCTATTGACATATCCTACCATTTACAAAAACAGGTATTTTATAAAAACATTTAAAATGCTACACATTGTTGCCATATTTCAATTTCATTTTGTATATAGAAAGCAACCTTTGAAAAACTAGTTTTGTAATCTGAATTTTGAAGAGGGAGAGATGTGCATTTGTGAGTTAGGTGACCAGCAAGCTTCCATTGATCTTTTTTTGTTTGAAAGGAAAGGAGGAATTTTTCTAGACCCTTTACCCACCTACATTCACCCCTGAATTCTCTTACTGCTTTTTAAGGTGAGTGGTTTTTAGATTCAAGGTGTTCTAGCCTCCTGTGGGGAGGGAGAGATGTGAGGCTTGTCCTCTCCCTAGGAAAGTGTCAGGGTACAAGGAAGGACTCAGCAGTTCCTACTCTCTTATTTGGGAATTGGCCTGTTCATTTCTGGAAGCACAGCATGTCTTTTTCAATTAATCTACAACACCACAAAAAAATTCATCCCACATTTCTGCATTCTGGGAGAGGAACACAGTTCTTAGGCAGCACAGACCATAATGTAGACTTAAACTCTGTTTACTAAGCATAAAATCAGAAAGAAAATAATGGTCAAACTTTGAAAATATTTACATATACCTATATGCAGTGTGAAATTTTCCCTCTATAACTATTGTTACTAATTGATAGATCATTTACTCCTATCAGGCCAAAAATTATTGTACGTTAATATATTTGGTGATTTGAAAAAAGAAACATTGCAAACCTTTGAAGTTTGACTTGTATATTTATGCTCCTAATATGGCATAATCAAAAACTTTTTACTTAATATGTCACCAAAAAAATGAAATATTGTCTTTTAATATTTTCCTTTTCACAACTGTATCTACCACACTGGATTTCCCACCAGCCTTCTGGATCCTCCACCCCCTAAACAGAACATATGCACAAACATCTCCCTTCACTATGCTAGATGCAAGGCTTTTATTTTTTATTATTACTACAATAGCTTTATATTAAAACATACTATTTTCTTTCAAAGGGATTTTATAATTCTCTATCACTGTAACTCAATTTTGAGCAATATGAAATAAGTTTATGTTAACCTAGTTTCACAGTTGCTCAAAATCTGTCCCTTTATTGATTTTGCATTCTTGAATATTCCATTATATTTTATGTTTTAGTTGGTGAGGGTTCCATGCAGTATTTCCTTTTACTTAATCATGTAAATATGCCTTCTGTTTTATAAAGTTTTCCAACTTAGTATAGATTTAAGAACATATTTTTTCCTGCCTCTTTCTTAAAAGGACAACTTGTCTGTCTTAAGTTTTAACCTTTATACTAATTGTACTGTAGATATTACTTCACTATTTTCTGGAATATATCATTCTACAGTCATTATAAATATTGAATATATACACATATCAACATGAAATTTTCCCTCCATAACTATTATGCTACTGATAGCAGATAGATCAGTAAAAAATTATTATTTCATGTTTATAGATTTGGTGATTTGAAAAGAAAAAGCCCAACACAAAATACATGAAATATTGTTGCTTTCCAGTCATTAACAATATTAAGTAGTTCTCCTTCCTAACCTTTCTAGGTCTATTCAAATACATTAAGCCTTACAACACAACTTGATGTTGACAGAGGGGCATATTAAAACAGAAAGTAGAGTCATTGTAGGATGGTGATACAGTCAGAGAAAAAGGGGATAAAATTTATTGGCAATATATTATTATAGCAACTTTCAAAATTAATACATCATTTTTAAAATTAAATTTCAGTTTACTTAAATGGTACATTAAAATGGATGTATTTATGTGATATTTCAATACATGTATCTATTGTACATTTTTTAAACAGGATAAACATACCTATTTTCTCAAATATTTATGACTATAGTGAAAACATTCAAAATATTTTCTTCTAGTTTTTTGAATGATTTGCTACATTGTCATTATCTACAATCAATATCACACCAGAATTTCTCTAATTCAGATTGTCAAAGAACTCCACAACAGCTTAATATAACATCTCAGCTCTGTATCATCAGCATATGCCTCATAGGAACTCTGGTCTAGAAGTTCTGCCCATGCATCTTGCTGTCCACATAAGAATCAAATGAGAGATACCAGGGGTAGTAGGAATATGTTTTTGTTAGCACTGCTTCTTTTATCATTTAAAGATTGGGTCATATACAAAAATTTACAGAGTAGCTTTAAAATTTACTACAGATTATAGAAAACTAAATATACAAATCTCAGGAATATAACCTTGAGAGTCACTTTTAGAAAACATTTTCCTTTCTAACATCAGAAAGAAATTTCAGCACTATGTCAATTATATGCAAAACAAATTACTAAGTTGACATGGCAACTTTAAAGCCGCACCCTCTGGGAGGAAGAAGAGCTAAAGGGACAAAACAGGATGCGATTAAAGGGAAGATTGATGAGAGGAGAGGAGATTTCAAGGGAACAAGAACTGAAATAATCAAATGAAAATCAGATTGAAGGCAAACACAAACAGAACTGACACTTCAAATAACTGCAGCAGAACATTATGGAGGAAATATTGAGAAAGGTATCTCAGAATGGAAAGGAAAAAAGAAAAAAGATCAAAACAATGAGAGGCGAGGTGGTAGTCTGAAGGACAGAAAAAGAATAGGATAACTATGAATTAGAGGTACTGCAGAAAAGTTTACAAAACCTATGAATTAGAAGTACTGCAGAAAACTCAACATAGAAAATAATTTAAAATAAATGAAAAGACTTAGATGAGTTGGAAGAGATGCATACTTACAGACTGAAATGATTTAACAACTCCAATGAGTTAAAAATTCAACCAATATATGCTGACAAAAGTACAGATACTGCCTTGAAATAAGCTGAGTGCACCTTCTAACAATACATAAATGGGGTTTTCACATCTTGAAGTGACCAATCTATTTCAATAATGAAGAACTCCCAGTGTGCCAGAACTGAGGAGTGCCAAATTACCTGTTTCAAAGAAGCCTGCATTTTCAATTTGCAACGAATGACAATCCCTTCTACTATGAGTTGGGTCAATGTATTTAACTATGCAATAGTAAACATTATGAAAAAGTCTTCCATTTTACCACTTGCACCAGAAACTTGAACTATAAGCCAAATAAAGTAAAATGCTTCCTATGAAAAAAGGTTTAATACCATATGCATAATACCATACAACAGCTAAGTTGGCAAAATCTTTGCTTGACCTTAAAGAACTATACTTGCTAGAATTATTTCCAAATCAATAACCATTAGACCCAAAACAATGTTGATTTGTGCCTTTCTGAAAGGTAAATGGCTCAAACAAAATCATTGCAATAAAATCTTCCTAACAGTATTCATTTCAACAGGAAGCCAATAAATCTGACTTTCACAAAAAGCCAATAAATAATGAAAAGCACAGCATTTTATTTTTAATCAGCAAAAATTTAAATGCATTGGCATATACAATGTCAGGATTGCAAGAAAGTTCTGCAATAATATATTGGTATGTACCATGCACAGCTTGAAAAATTAGGGAGCACACATATGTTCAGTATTACAATAGAGCCTGAGGATTGTAAAAGTTTGTATATTTTCTTTACTTTGGAAATATGTAGTAGAAATATGTATTGAAAGTCATAGTATAATTTTCAGCACTACTTCTGAGGGAATAAGTAAAATATTCTCAGAAGCACCCCCTCACCTCAAAATCTCCACTTATAAAATAAAAAAATATAAACTAATAAATGATGATAAATATAAACTAATAAATGTGATAAATTTAATAATGTAATGCATGTGTGATTGTATTTCATACATTATAGAGTATAGAGTATAGTCCTATCATTCTAATATGATAGGACATCACTGACCTAATTATTCAATGCATTTATTAAATAAAGGGCTGTAAGAGATAAATAATAACAGAAGTGTTCATTTACAAAATTTAGGCAAAGAGCTTAAAAAAGAATATGCAATCTCAATTGTATGGTGATAACCATAAAAATACTACAGGAAAACATACCAAATGTTTGGTTGTTTTGGGTGGTAGGTTTATAGAAATATTATGATGTCAATGTTAATACCAAACTCTATTCCAGGCAACCAAATCATTTTGTTTTCTTCATAACTTTCCTTAGTTGATTATTGTAGACATAAATATTAATTGAAAATTTGAAAAGTAGAAAATCATGCCATGAGAGAGATAATTTTGCATTCTGGATTAGTTCTTAGAGCACTGTTTTGGAAGTACTTATTTAAATTTTTTTACCTTCTTTAGGGAGTCTAAGTAATAGTCATTTCAGGGATTAGCAAAAGAATCAAGAAACAACAGATATGAAATGCCCAGTTCTGCCTCTAATATTAGGGGATACTCTATAAATGTTGGATTTCCTGTTCTTTAGCTCCCTTATCTCTACATTTGAGCTCTTCACTTTTCTATTTCCACCTCTAAAATGTCAACGCTTTGTGTCTATTACACAGAATACAATTTTTTAAAAATACTAAGCCTTGGAGAATATCATGCTAAGTGAAATAAGTCAATCTCCAAAAACCAAAGGCTGAACGTTTTCCCTGATAAGTAGACGATGATATATAATTGGGTTGGGGGGTGTAACAGAAGAATGGAGTAACTTTAGATTATGAAGAGGGAAATGAGAGCAGGAGGAGTGGGGGTATGAAAAATGGTGAAATGAGACAGACATCATTACCCTATGCACATGTATGATTACATGAATGGTATGAATCTACATCACGCACAACCATAGAAATGAAAAGGTGTACCACATTTGTGTACAATGAATCAAAATGCACTCTGTAAAAATTAAAAGAAAGAAAGAAATTCCTAATAAAAATTAGAAGTGAATTTGAAAAAAAAAAAATAAAATGCTTCCATACTTCTAGGTAATGAGAGTTTGGACAGCTAGGCATACTTCTAAGTAGCTAGCCAATATAAATCTGTGTTCACATGAGATGGGAACTGTGGTGTTACCTTCTGACTAAATAGAAAATAAAGCTAGATAACTCATGTTATTTTAAAAATTCTAAATTTCAGCCACTAAAAAAGCTGTATGCATCCACTTAGAGTTAAATACAGAATAATGAAAATAAGACCTATTGAAAAATTACATGTAACAGTGAAGAAATAAATCATACAGACAAAATCAACTTTGAAACCTGCTTTCAACAACTAATTTCTATGAAGTTTATAATAAAGTGGAATTTAAACTACATTTCTAAAATAACTTCATTTTTGAATGCTTGGTGAAGTCTACTTTTTAAAAGATTCCTCCTGTGGTTTATTATTAAAGCTAGTAATCATTCGTGAATTAATTTTACAAAATATTTTTTCAATTTTTTTTCTTCTATTAAAAAAGGTGAGGCTGCAAGGAAGCATTCTCCCTTAAAATCTCAGGAAGTAATGCAGCCCCCTGACTCATTTTAGATGTCTGTTCTCTAGGGGTGTAGGATAAAAATGGAGCTGTTTCAAACCACAGTGTTGTGGTAATTTGTTACACCAGCAATTTGTTACACCAGCAATAATAATTTTTATGTTATGTTGAAATATATTCTGAATAGATATTTGTGTGTTTTACATTCTGGAAAAGGATGCCTTCTAGTTCTGTCACATTCTCTTGCATGTTGATTCCAATACCAAAAAATATGTTTTCAACTGTTAAAAATAAAAAGTCTTTGCCCTGTCTTATTCTCTCCTTACTTTTACACTGCAAGTTTTCTTGTAAAGGTTGTCTGAATTTTCTGCCTCTTTCCATTCATTTTTATACTTCATTTACTCAGGAGTCAATCTTGAGTGTTCTTTCAGAGAACATCAATGTTTTCTTTATCACTTCAGATTATTTTTCCATTATTCACTCTTTGATCATATTAGGAAATACATATTAAAGTTATTGCAGCATTTTCCATTACTGACCTTCGAACTCTTAAAATCTTCTCCAGCATTATAATTTTCTAATTTTTTTCTTTTCTATTTCAGACTGCCTTTAATCTCCCCCTCAAACCTTTTGTCCCACACCTGCTCTTTAAATAACTATGTAGTTATTCTCCATGCTTTTATTTGAAGTCCTGCTTACTTATATTATGGCAAACTCATCTAATCTGGCTACAGTTATCATAGAAATGTGGTATAAAATATTATTTCACTTTTGACATTTTTCCAAATCCCAATATGAAATTGCAAATGTTTGCATTTCATCTGTTGTCTTGTTACATCAAATTTATTATTAAAAATCAAAGAACCAAATGCATTTTATTTAATTCTC
Source organism: Glaucomys volans (assembly GCA_020662805.1). Classification (NCBI taxonomy): domain Eukaryota; kingdom Metazoa; phylum Chordata; class Mammalia; order Rodentia; family Sciuridae; genus Glaucomys; species Glaucomys volans. Next base: position 56,691 of record JAJEJO010054218.1, on the reverse strand, counting down.
TTTAAGATCTTAATCATCTTAATAGCCATATAAGAGAACTGTCAATGCCTTCATTTCCTTACTCCAAAAATAGGATGTAATTTCTGCCTAGGAAGATTTTCTGATACCTGATTTGTTCTCTCCTTTGTTTTGCTACTATCTTAAAACTGCAGATTTATTTTTCCTGCATATTGTGATTAAAATAGTATTTCCCTACCTTTATTCTCTTTCCAAACCTTAGCATTTTCCAAATAAAAACTTTTTAAAACACAGCTTAAAGCATTTCCCTGGATCATCAATTTATACATGTTAAAATCAAATAGCTATTCAGAATTCACCTCATTCTAAAAATAAAAAGAGAAAAATATATTGGATACTTGTAATTTAGACATCACTTTGGTTACCTTACATGTATGGATTCAATCAACCTGATGTTAACAGAGACATATAGTCAACAAACTTTTGAATATATATAGGTTGAAAAACTAGAAAATAATCATTGTCATTCATGAACACTTCATTGAAAGGAAGGAATATGCATTAGAATGGGGAAGTCAGACATATGCCACTGAGAAAAATGAGTCAGGGAAGGGTAATAGAGTTTTAAAGTGGTACCCAACTTAAGTAAACTGATCAGGAAAATTTTGTTGAGAAGGTGAAAATGCATCACAAAAAGATTTTACAGGAGGAGGTAAAAGATACCCACCCATTTGAATATCTAGTCAAAGGGAATTCCAGAGAAAGGAAGCAGAATAGGCAAAGCCACTAAAGTGGCTGCATGCTTGGTAAGGTCACAGGAAAACCAGGAAGGTCAAGAGGACTGGAACTCAGCAAGTGAGGGGAAATAGTAGGAATGGTGACTGTTGACCAGGTCACTTAAGGCTCACCCAGCAATGAGATAGGTTTCATTTTTGCTGCGAATGACATTGAGAAATACTGGAGACACTAGAAGAAAAGAATGGCCTAATTCTCCTTATAAGGGAAGAGAAACTTTTGGGATGCTGGGCCAAATATACACTGAAAGGAGACAAAAGTAGAAACAGAAACAAAGTAAGATGTCATTAGGACAAGTCAGGTGTTAAATCACTGCACTCACAGAGGTTGTAAAAATAGAATAGTGGGTTAGGGACATGAGTCAGTAGTAGAGTACTTGCCTAGCATGCACAAAGTCCTCAGTTTGATTCCCAGCAAACACACACACACACACACACACACAATATAAACATATTTATATAAATATACACATATATATATGTATGCGTGTAGTATGTATATATGTGTGTGTATACATAATAATCTAGATTTGATGATTCTGAATTCATGTTATTGCATATTTTAAAATACTACAGGTACTATGTTGCTTCTGTTCATTTTTGTTCTACTTTATCTAAATTCTACCAAACATACATCAATAGCATCAGTGTTAAGTGGCATCAAAACAATTGTCAAAATGGTCACATATTTACAAGGAGGCAATTTAGATAAATATGCTTATATGGATTTTCTCAAATTATAATGAAATGAAAGCAGAAAAGTAAAAGCCTTTAAATTACATCTAGATATATTAGTAGAGTGTTATCTTTCATACACCTTGATTTTTTTCTGACTTCCTCATCAAACTGCTTTCTAAAAAGATGCAGTTTGAAAAAAAAAAATCATACCTACTTTAAGTGACAATTGAAAACCAAATCTCTCAGCTTTAAATTTGATGTTCTTTTATACAATGCTACCCTAAAATTTAGTTTTTGGATAGTTCATACAAAGGTATCAATATAATTTTACTGGTTACAAAGAACTGTCAAAGATTTTAATCAGGTGACATGATGAGAATTAGAGAAAACATTCATTTTCTATGTAAAGTGATAGTGCCCTAAAAATGAGATATTCATTAAAAAGATGAATGAAAAGAGGACAGAAAAGGTGAATATTTAATAAAATGAAATCTTCCCCCACCAACTTTAATAAAGATTTTCAGTTAAAAATATCAGAAAAATAGTAGAACCAAATACATAACTATAAAGGAGAGAAATTTCAGATCTTAAGGTGTGGTCAGGAGCAGCATGATAGCTTGGACATGTGTCAATAATAGTTGAAGTATGGTAACATCTTATTTTATTGCAGGTCCTTGACAATTTTCTTGACATAAATTAGGATGTTGAAATCTTATTCTTTCCATCATAGCAATTTATCTAGAGTTTTGCAACTAACTTTAATTTTGTCTATCTTGTTTTTAAAAGCCTATGCTGGTAGTATATATTTTCATTATCTTAATGATATGCCTAAGAGAATCCCTCGTGGTGCATGGGATTCTGGAGATATTTATATGTATGGATACTCTCCTATAGTTTAGATGGTTTGGGGACATTGCTAATAAAAATTGACTTTAGCCTGATCTTGCTTTGCTTCATAATGAACAATGTCAGCATTAATCAATATAAGTAGGTAAATTATGGAAAGAAATATTTCAAGCATCTACAGTCAGTAAGTTTTGCTCTTCATTAGTCATTTGCAGGTATCAGATTTAAGAAAACAAGAGAAGGAGGGGAAAAAGAGTGAGAAATGGGACACAGAGATATCAACAATAACTAAAATATATAACATGGCAGGAAGTTAATCAACAGCACATACAAGCCATTCTTATTCTTGGAAACAAGGTGGCATTGCAGTTACCAGGACTAAGGTATTAATTTCAAGCTGAACTAGCAAAGCATGGAGAGGAAAATGGCTCAGTTCTGCAATGTTGAGCTATCTCCATTTACATTTCTTTGAATTAAGGTAAGATTATAAAAGGGGCTGAGTGTGTCTAGGCCAGGTGAGGATGGTCAAAATGTCCCAGGACGTTTTTGGAGAGAGAAAGAAAGAAGACACAAGGAATAGATTAGAATCACATTGCTAAATTGTATAATTAAAATATGTTTTGTATTGCATATGAGTTTATCAAAACTTTGCAACCTTAACCATTATATAGGGAGAATTTTCAGTTTTCATGACATTTAAAGACCATCAAATTCAAAAACAGGGATGGCATATCACATTTTATTAGTGTAGAATATTGAAATATTGATGAAAAGCAATAATTCAGTTTTATGAAACAAGAAATTTGATTGTTGTGACTCACACTGTTGAAGCCAATCTATAAAATGAAATAGTTCAATCTCACTGTATAATTTATAAGAAATCAAATTAATGATGCTGTAACTACTCAAACCTATTTATCCTATTCACATTATAATTTTATGGTGTTTTGCCCCCATCAGGAAACTTATTCCTGAGTAATAAAATATCTTGTACAACTACAGGAAAATGTGGTAATTACTGAAAGGTCTTAGGAAAGAGTAATTTATGAAGTACCATGTATGAGTTCTCTCCATCTTGAATGCTATTTGGAAATGCTAGTTGGAAAACACAATACATTATTGACTTCTCATAGCATGATTATTTTTAAATAAAAGTAATTTTAGAAATTTAAAGGAAACTATTGTCTAAACAATAAATTTATGACAATAAAGTCAGCCTAACTGACTTCAAATGCATTGGATTTACTATTTGTGTAGATTGCCCACAAATGTTTATATGCCAGTTTATTAGGTAACACTTTGTATAAGAATTTTAGTCTGTATATATATTACTTCTTATTTGAAAGAATTATTTTAAGACGTTATTAAACAAATAAGTGAGGATCTCATTTTCAATGAAATATTAGCAAAGGAAAATAAATACATCCATAGTCATGAACTCTACAAATAAATCAAAGCTTCTTTCAAACATTCTTACAGCATCACTGTATGTTTTTCTGCCAGATAATGCAAATTAAATGAATATTAATCTGCAGTATTATGCATCTTCTTCTGAAACATAATTCAAGTGCTTATCTGCATTGCTGAAAGAATTCAAAAGAAAAAAATAATAATTTGCCCATAAATCCAGGATTTCTAATAGACATTCACTTTCAGTGAAAAATAAGAACCAAATAATGCTATTAGAAAAATACTGAAGGCAACAGGAGACCACAGTAACAAAACATGCTCAAATATACACACAAACAGGAAGAGGAATACATGGAAATAACCCAAACTGCAAAGCTCAAATGTGTAAACCCCTTTCAATTTTCTATGAAACAAAATATTTAGATACATACCTTTTTCACTAGTCTCATTCACATGAGCCAAATTATAAATCACTACACATAGCTTTCATCTTTATAAACCAGAAGTAACGTCTTAAGCACATTACTAACGTCACAAAATTCTTCTGTAATTGAAAACAATAACAGAACTTCCAGTTGCCATTTAGAGATAAATTTCATCTATAACAAAAATTGACACTGTAAGAACTTGGTTAATAATACACCTGACAATTTATGTACTGAAAATTTTCTACCCACCCTTCTGGGTCATTCAAAATTGGTAACATTCAAATTCCCTATCACACCAACCCCTGCCCCCCAAAAAAGTGAAATACATGATTATAAGCACAGATTATAATGTAGGTATTAGATTAAATCAAGGGAAGACCACTTGAAGTTTATAATAGGTTGATATGATTTATGTCTTAAATGATTCCTTGTACTATTTAGAGAATGGGTCAGGAAGCATATAAGAACAGAAACAATGTTCTTATACATAACATATGCTCAATAAATACAGTAATAATCCACTAAAAGTTTCCAGCAGATGACACTGAGTGTCTGGGGTTCATTTTGCTTGCAATTCTACTACCCATTGCAAAAGGTGGGACTGAATTAAATCTTCTGTCCCCACAAGAAAAAGTGGAGCCATGAATCTATTTTTGTTTAGCAGCCAAAGTCCAGTTTAATCCATTGGTGGAATCTCCTATTATTTGCTATGAGGTCAAGAAAAAGAATGGATCTTCCACAGTTCAGCACTAACCTCCCAGAAGCTAAAACTTACCAAATATCCACAGATAATGGTCACATCTTGTACTTGAGATTATAGTAAAAGATAATTTCTATTCATCAACTTATAAATATATTTTATGATTCTTGCTTTTAATTTTTATAAAACACACACTGAATATGATGTATTTAGTACATCCATCAATAATAAAATCAAATTTACTAAAAATAAGAAATACAGACTAACAAACTTTTAAAAATATACTATTTTGTTAACAGGAGCACTCTTAACAGGACTAAGCAGTTAGTAATATTGTTCCAAACTACAGCTAAAGCAGGTGGTGAAAATTAATTTTAATCTATTCTGTCCTTTTCTACATACTTATGTCCTCTTCATAGACAGCTGCAAATTCCACCGCTGCTCTCATTCTATTCTTATATGCTCCCTGACCCATTCTCTAGATAGTATAAGGAATCACTTAAGACATAAATCATATTAGCCCATTAGTATAAGGAATCATTTAAGACATAAATCATATCAGCCCATTATAAACTTCAAGTGGTCTTCCCTTGATTCAATATAATACCTCAGCTAAATTGGCATTCAGAGCCCTCAGAACCTAGAATCCACCCCTTTCTCTGACTTCATCTAGCACTATTTACATGGCCTTCCAAGATTTCTCAGGCTTCTTCTCTTTCTATATAGATTTCTCACTTCTCTGTAAGTTTTAGTTGACAACAACGTAAAATATTTTTGTTCATAGAAATGCAAGTAGATTTGGTAACTGGAAGAACAATTAATTTTTCTTCTGACCATGGTATAAAATAATTATGCATTAATTTTCAAATTCATTTCAGTATCATTGATTGAGTTTTCCTTTGAATCAGTTATAACTTTTTATTGTTTCCCAATTAATTAGTTAAATAAAAATTTGAATATGCTTCTCTTATATTTCTATGAAAGTCACGATTATACCTTCTTTTTAAGATTATCCTTTAGCACATATACGTATTGGAAAAATTTACTTGCCCTAGTTAAATACAGACAAATGGGAATTAAGTATTGAATCAGGACTGGGGTATAGCTCAGTGATAGGACTTTCTGAGCATACACAAGGTCCTAAGTTTGATCTCCAGCACACACATAAAAAAAAGAAAAAAAAAAAAAAGAATCAGGAGAAGCATAATATTATTTTCTTGTTCTGGTTAGCTTTTAGGTGGAAAAGCCAAAGATCAGGAAGGGAAGAATCAGTATATTTGCACAAATCGGTAAGTAGACAATTTCAAACCCAAATCCAAATAATTTGGCTTTCCTAGAAAAAATTATAAATACCCTATGGGATGAACTTACTCAAACCAAATTATAACCTCTAAAATAGAGCATATTTGTATCTCTTAAAATTTTAAAATTATAAATGGCAATTATGTGGGACAGGCAATAATGTTTAATGATCCACTGTTTTAAATGATGTTAAATAAAATTTTCTGTTCCTAAATCAATTTATCAGAATAATTCATTTCATATAATACAACAAATGATTCAATGTAGAAACATGTTCTGTTAGAAATCATATTAAGCAAGTAGAAACATGAGATTTTGTTGGTTCAATGGTGATGGGTGAAAACAAACAGATGAAATGATGTGTACCCCAGACACTTGGTGCCATCTGCTGGAAACTTTTAGTGGATTATTACTGTATTTATTGAGCATATGTTATGTACAAAAATTTACGCTGTATCCTAGAATTACAATAATAATCAAAACATGATATTTGCTCTCAGGAAGCCTACAGTTGTAAGTAATACTGTCAGAAAATTAAGTAATTATACTGAATGTTTTATAAGCCTTACAATATCTGCCTTTCTATGAAAGCAAACTTTTACCTGTACCTGAGTATAGCTCAAAGCCTTCTGAGTAGTCAATATCATTTAAAGTGGCTTCTTATATATTAATTGTGATTTTTCTTATTATCATACACTTATTAAAAATCTAAGTAATCTCAATGGAGTTCTTCAATAAAAATCCAAGATGGCACATTATAATGTGAAAATATCCAGGATCTAGTACTGCTGACCACCAAACAGATACATTACCTTAGGTAATTTATTTAATCTTACTGGGATTTTGTTCATCTCCAGTAAAAGTAAAGAGTTGTGAGAACCAAAACCATCTGCATACAAACAGCTGTCTACATTAATATCTTCATCAACAAAACTTTATTACACAAGGAAATTTTTATCCAGGAAAGTAAATTTCAAATAACTTTACACTTCATTGCAAGATCTCTCTAACAGACACACAGACTGTTCAATAGAAAGCATTACAAAATAATTTATTGAGAGTACTCTTTGAATCCCTGGTCTGTCTGCTTTTCCCAAGAATCCTAAACTATCACGTGCAGATTTTTATCTAATTTCAATCAAACCTCACATTGCCTGCATTGATAGATCCACATTAAATAAAAGTGTAATATCTCAATAGATACACTCTTATAAAGCACTAAGAATAAAATTAGCTTTGACCTCATCAATAGGTTTTGTTGGTGCCATGTGGGGTAGCCAACATTTGACAGTTCCACTCTTGAAGTGATTTTTATGCTCATCTTTTAAAATGTTTAACAGGATGCAATTTGCTTAAAATATATGGAAATGTAAATAAACCATTCACTTTTATATTTGTAGCATTATAAATAACAAAATGTATTGAGGAGGAGTAACTATTTCAAAGAATAATGTTCCATCATTTTCTTACATTGTTTCCTTATGTTATACATATACACAAGTGTGGAAGTACAGTTAAACCAATATTAGTGGACTACAGTGATTTACAGGTAATTGTACAAAATAATAACCTTCACTTCTCAAGGTTTCACAGCAAAGCCAAAACTGTAAAATAAGGATTTCTTATTAAAACTCCCCAAGATCACTTTCCATTCCAAGAGTTATTACAGAATCATTGTTTGATCGTTGTACAATTATTAAATAAAAACTCTGTAGGTGTTTTGAAAAAATATAAAAATACTAAAATATTACAGATTTATTACAAAATTTACTTAGAGGCCAGGTGAATCTGTCAACAGTCTCAACAGTCTCTTTCCTACCCCATTACCCTCTCTCTTCCTTTATCAGTATGTAAACAGTGCCAAAATCTTGACCACATGAATTTTATTCTGCATTAACAATATTTCTAGAATTGTATTATCAAAAAGATGAACTTCCTGACTTTGGGGAAACTTACATTTTAGTATAGAAATATATTATTAGTTTAGACTGGCAGCCTCTACTGAGTTTAAGGTACTTTTACACAAAATTCTTGATATCAAATCTTGAATATTAAAGCAACTTGGATGATTTTTACAACACGCTCACATTCAGAAAATGCAGATGTATATACTAAACCCAACACCATCAGTAGTTTGTGAACACCTGAGGTATATGCTGGGTTGGGTAAAGATGCTCAGGTGAATATACTGCTTTTGAGGAGCAAGGCCCTAAGCAAGGAAAAGGACAGTTTTCTCTCAAGATATCAGAACAGGAAAGCACCCCCAACCTTAAGCGTAGGTTAAGTGACAGCACAAGTAGAGGACAAGTTAACGCCATCCCTGTTGTGGAAGATGCTTGATTTCCTTCAGAGGGGCCCTTAATCTCAAATTCTAGAGAAAAACTCCAGTGGTCTGTTTGGATTCCCCACATTCATGTTTGTGACCTGGTTGATTGTTACAGAGTAGGAATTAACAGCCCTTTCTTTAATTAATTCCTTCTAACTGTTGAATGCTGTGCGCATGTGCAGGAGACCACACAGAGTGGGAGGAGGGCGAGTAGGTGAGAGGGATTCTTCCCTTTAGCACAATGCAGGCTGTCAGACAGAAGGCCAAAACTAGTTACCCTGCACGCTGGTTCTCTCTTCCTTGGAGAGGAAGACATGTTGCTCATAAGGAGGCATTCTGCTTGCATGAATAGCAAAATGAATGGGGAAATAAATAGTGAGAAAGAAATAAGTGAAATTGGATGCATTAATTTAAAGTGTTACTTATATAACCCTCTACCCCAATTCAGTTTGAGTCTCCAGTTTGAACTGATTTCAAAGTTTTAAACCACACTGGCAGGGAACGAGACTCTTTTATGTTTAACTAAAAATGGCAGTTGTTTAAAAACTTGTCAATACACTATTCTAAGACAGGAGAAATGCCAATTCACTATTTTTTTTTTAATAATAAGATCTGTGATGTTTTATGTATATACATGTGTGTGTGTGTTGAATGAAATTAACTGTAGAATGATATTGAGTTGTGTGTTGATTAAATTTAGGAGTATTACCGAGGACAGAAGTAAACTAGAGATGACCTTATTATCCTAAACAGTAAGGGTCACAATGTGATCAGTGCCAAGGAGGAGACTGCAGTTGGAGCTCAATGTCTGTGCTTAATAAAACAGAAATAGAAATGATGAATCTGTCATTAAGAAATAGAATATTGGGCTGGAGATCTAGCTCAGTGGTAGAGCACTTCTTTAGTATGTCTGAGGCCTTGGGTTTCATCCCCAGCACTTCAAAAAAGAAGAAAAGAAAAAGACAAAAAGAAATAGAACATTAAGTGCCTATTTTATCAACAATAAATCAGCATCTTCTAGTTAGCCATTCATGCACAAACATGAGGAGAAAAACAATACTCAAAATGTGTTTCTTAACTCATATATCCATGAACAGGTAAATGGATAACCAAGAATTGTAGAATATTCACATGTGAAATATTATTCACCATGAAAATGGAATAAGCAATTGATGTACACAAAAGGAATGAATCTCAACCTAAATTATGCTGAGAGATTTGCTAAAACATAATTAAAGAATCTCTAACAAAGAAAATTTCCTTACTATTTAATAGATTTAATTTTTTTCTCCCTGTATATTGCAATTATCCTTTTAGAAGCAACTACGATTACTCAAACTGAATTAAATTACATATTAATTTAAGAAGTTTTCTAGACAAATCTGAGATCTTTATGTTCAGCTATACAGTTCATTCAATAGATTCTTTAAATCACAATATATATATAGACCCTGAAGAAAAAAATTGCAGTAACTTTTATTTCCTGTTAACATTTGATTTCAGTATTCTTATACTTTGAATCTAGAATGTTCCCAAAGGTTCATGTATTGAAGACTTGGTCTCTATTGCAGCAATATTCAGAAATGGGCTCTTAGGAAGTGATTGCTCATGAGGGTCCTGATTTTAACAGATTAATCCACTAATGGATTTATAGCTAAAAGGACCATTGGGAAGTAGTGGAACCTCTAGGAGGTGGGACATCATTGAAGGGAGTCTCTTCTTGGGTTATACCCTTGGGAACTATATCTTCTTCTCAGTTCCTTCCCCTCCGCTTCTCAGAAAACCATGAGATGAACAGTTTTACTTCACCACCCCTCCTTGTCTCACCACAAGCCCACAGTGATGGGACCAAGTGAGTAGATTGTTCTGTCTCACTAGAGGCCCAGAAATAATGGAACCAGCTGATCGTGAACCAAAACCTCTGAAACCATCAAATAAACAAACAAAAAAATTTCTCCCTTATGCTGTTTTCCCCAGGTATTTTGTCATAGCAATGGTTTTCTAACTAATTCACCTATGCAGTGATGTTTTCTTAAATATTGACATTGTAAAAAAAAAAAAATTCTTTCAGAAAGATGACCAGAGAAATTTGTTTTAAAGGAAACTCAAAACTTAGAACCTTTCCTGTTTTCCTCATTTACCAGAAGACTCAAAGGCACAGCGGCATAATAAATTTTTAGACACTTGCATTGAGTAAATGATAGATACAGTGAAACCTCAGTTCTGTAATGTCAGCTCATCTTATATCTATTCTAATATGAGTTGCCTATGCTTCTCCATTCTAAAGGAGCAAGATTAAATTAATATAATACCCCCAAAAGCAATTTAACTATTACATTTAAGGTAAAAAAAAAAATGCTTGGAGAAAAACATCTGGAGAAAAAATGTTGAAAAAGTCTTCAGTGGAGTATAAGGATTCCAAGGTAATACACCCAAGTAAAGATTTTCAAAGTACTGATGAGAAAACATATTTGATAAAAAAAAAATTGAAATCTTTTAGAATATAACTTCCAATGTTCAAAATCAAAAAAGAGTATCCTAGATTGTTATCATGCATGCTTAAAAGTAGAAAAATAATGCTAAGAAAAAATTAAAATGTGCTTCATTTCTTTTTAGGATGGGAATATTAAGTTTACAGATCAAGAAAATCAGTCAGTAAAATATTCAGTAAAATACTTGCATGTTGCTGAAATATTTAATGTAGTCAAACATAATATCCTTATGAAGAAACTAGAGAAGATCCTGGAAGTTAATATTGATCACTGTGCTGGAAGTCCTCAGTCGATTGTGTTTCAGAGTTTAGAGTTTTTCAGACTTTAGAGGTAAGTAAGTTATGTGTGGTATATGTTATCTAATATCCTGAGTGGAGTCCAAGGCAGCAGCCTATAATTAAATAACACTAGTATCCTTGTTATAAAATAGTGAATATTTGCACTAAATATACAAATTAAAACTATAAATAATCTCACATCTATTCAGGTCAGGGTGGGTTTTGAAGTAACTCCACTGAATTAAAAAATGGTTTGTAGGGAGAGCTTTGGGATTTTTGCAATCTCTGATAAAAGAATTTGAACCCTATGAAAAGATGCAGTTTATCTAACTGTTATTAGGTTTCTCAGGATTTGATTGAGAGATCTGTTTTTACTATTATTCTGCTAAAACTTTAGTCAGTAACACAAATACATAAGCATGTTCTTTTCTAATGTGCAAATCTGAAATAAACCAATACGTTGGATTATAATTGCAAGAGACGAAAATTTTGGACAGATTTGTGAAACAGACCATATATGTTTTTACATAATTTTAAATGAATAATGGACGTGTACAATGTTCTGAGCAGTATGAAAACCAAATCATAAACCGAAACCATAGAATAAGCATTCAATAGAACCGAAATATTATTTCTATAAAAGAAAAGATCAATGTGAGGTCTGAGTGCTAGCTTTTAAATGAAGAGTAAAAAGGTAGAAATGAGAAAGTGGTTAGAAATACAAGCTCAAAGATTAGGGTTTTTCTTAAGGAAGACATTACTAACAGTCATGTGTGTTCATGTGGTTTCAGTTATCTTGGGATATAGTTTCCAGACATTTGAAACATTCAAAAAAAAGGCTATGAGATCACTTGATAATAACATTATAGATGGGAATTAGAAAGCATGAGATAAAGACCATTGATTGAGTAGACCAATTACAGGTCACTTTCATCCCTTAGAAGCTTTCATTTTATGTGACAAAAAAAAAAAAAAAAAACAAAAAACAGCAACAACAAAAACGCTATCACTTTTGAACAGATAATTGCAATGAAATTCATCATACTTTTTTAAAAAATAAACTTGGAAAAGTGTTCTTATGAGTTTTGAATGTACTATTGTGTTTTAAAAATAATTTTAATATAATGGTTAACTTTGAAAGATTACATATGTGAAAAGTAGTTTATAAATTTTAATTGAGTGTGTTTATTTAAATCTAATTTTCTATTATGTTTTGGGATAATAATTGTGTGTGTCTTTAAGATAAGACAGTCAGCACACAAGGCCACAGCAATACCGTGCCTTTGCTAATTTTTTTATGCCTTTGCTAATTTCAGGCTGACAGCAGAGGTAGTTTAATTAGTTAGCTGCTAATATCTATTTAAGTGAGGAGCCAGAGAAATGTCTGCTTGAAAAAGGATGTGCAGACACCTGGCCAGGCCGTTCTCTTTGCCTCTGTGAACTGTTTCAAAAGGGAGGGGAAAAAAGGCAGATTATACATACTGTGGCAAAGAAAGGGAGATTTCTTAAAAAAAATGGGGAGAGACTCACAAAATATGATAATATACATAAGTACTTGGTGGTGATGTGAAATTGGTGCTTTAACAATAAATTTGTATGAAAACTCCAAATATTGTCAAATCTTAACTTTTAACATACAGAGAGAATTTGATAGCTCTTTAGTAAGAACTGGAGCATAAAACATTTCTTTTTCTTTATAATCAGAGTTATTAGATTTATGCTGAAACTAAAACAGTTTATTAATATTTTCCTGTTTGTTGGAATACAATTTATATTACATTTGTTAGGATATTGCAAAAATAAAGGAAATACTTAAAAATATATGTATATCCTTTGTGTAACTTCTATTAACAAGTATTCATTGAGCATCTGTGTGTCATTATAAATACCTTTTATCTGAAGAACAACTTCTATGAATAAACACTGCAAATTAGTTAATGGAAGATCCATCTCACTAAATGAACTTTACTGGAAATTTCTTATATTCCAAGGTAGATTATGGAAGTTTGATTTGTACTGATTTATAATGGGCAAATTTTGAATTTATAGAAAAAGAAATCTCCAAATCTATAAAATCATGGCCTATTAAATAAACAAAATCTATTCTTAATTAAAAAAATACTCCATAAAATTCTGCATTAGTTTTGGAAAGTAAAATTTGAAGGTGAGCATCTAATCTTCTATTGTTATTTGTTTAAAATAAAATAAATAGTATCTAAATTTGAATCTTTTGACTAATTTTATAACTTGAAAAAATTTTAAATATTGCAAATAGCAGTATTACCTTAACTATTTTCTATAAAAGCAAAATAATTATAATAAAGGTGATTTTGGTACCTCTTTTTTTAAAGGTAACAAACAATACATGGCTTTCTCATTAGAGACAATTCAAATACACACATAAACAAACACACACACACATGTATGCACACATTAATAGAACCAAGGAAACCCCCAAAGCTTTGTTGCTCAGCTTGATCTCCAGTTTTAACCTTTGAATTTTTGGAATAGTGAACATTAAAAAAAGTACATATTAGCTATTCAAAAATTTCAGAAGAATGATAATGAAAGAAGACAACACTGATGGTTTAGGAAATTTTAGCTGGAAGAGGACCAAAGAGATAAAGACAGTGAAGAATTATAATGCTTGATAAGACAGAACTAGATGGAGAAAAATAATCAAAGTATTTGTTTAAATGCCAGAAACCCATAAATATTAATTTCCCTTCTGCAAATAGTTGTATAGACTGGCAATCCAGTTCATTTTCTCATGGTAATACCAACAAACGTGGATACTCTAGTAAAGTGAAATTATTACTTATATTCTGAGAATATTCTAAACATATGTTCATATAGAATCATGAGATTGTATGTAACCACATATAAAAACTGGCTCTTCTTAAAGGTATTACAGTTCTTAAAGTTTATTACAGCTAAAAGTTTATTACCTAAATTCTCAAATTAATATTTTATTCCTAGATAAAAATTTTCCATTAAGAAATAAAGTGTGAATTCATATGTACATTCCAATTGTGGATTAGAATTAAACACAAAATTTAGTATTTGTTATGTGGCTTAGTCTCAAAACTAGATAAACTACTAGTTGTTGAATACATATATTCAAATAATTTTGTGTTTTTCTATGTGAAATCACTACCTAGAATATTCTACTTAATTTATCAAAGCACTATAAGGTGTATTAACAAACTAATGGAATGATGTATAGTAATTAAACAAACCAGGATAAATAGCCTTTTCAGTATAATGTAAAAGAAAGAGAAAAGAGATTGGCAGGAAAGAAAAGTAATTAAAAAGCTTAGTTTCAAATGTACATGAACACAAAAGTGTAAGAGATATTAGACACTATGTTTGGACAAGTATTTTTAAGTGACTTTGGCAAAAAAATACAGCAGAGAGACAAATGTAGATATAAACATCACAGATAATTTCTGTTAAAAAGTTCATCTATTTCTTTTGATATGTTCCCTTTGCTGTTAGTGTTAGAAACATTGAAATTTATAATTTGGGGGTATTTAGATATCTAGCACATCCATAATTTTACAAATGAGGATGTCAAGGACTGAGAAATTTAGTTCCAAACTGAGTTAACACTGTTCGTTAGTGGGAAAGAGAGCAAAAACCCATGCTTCCTTTCTATTTCAGTGGGATAAGAATCATTTTTTTAAATCAAGCAGATATCAATATAAAGAAAAATGCCTTTGATGGACAAGTAATTGGCTGGCTCTTGGAATATAAATATGAATAGAAAGATAGAAGTAAAATACATAAAGCTGAATAAATGAAACAGAAGGAGAAGTTCTGCCTTCAAGACATTCACAGTTAAGAGGAATTAACAGGTTACCTTAGTTAGATATGTGACAGAGATATTCAGGGATAAGAGGGGCAAACAAAAGTCCAATAGGTTGATGTCATTGTTTGTTAATCTACAGAATTCGAATTATGAGAGTTGTAGGGAGACCTCAATGACATAATATGTGAGAGAACCAATAATGTATTGAAAACACGGTATTTAACAGTCTCCTTTTACCTATTTCACACGATCAGTTGGAAGTTTTGTCAGGAATATATATAAATGTATTTGTGTATGCATATACAAATATATACACATATTTATAGATATACATATATATTGATATATACATAGATTTATATACATCATCTTTCTTATATGAATCTGCTTTATTGTAATTATTTTAAAAGTAAGTGCTAGCCTCAGACATATTTCATTTATTTAAATTTTATTTTTGATTAAATAATTATGGTAAATTCTCAAAATAACATGACATACTAATTTTTAATGCAGTTCTTTTATCTGAACATAGGAATTACATGTAATCATCATAGAAAATCCATAGAACTTTCCATTGGGAGTAATGCAAATGTTTAGGTGTATTACATCTAGTCTTGATTGTACATCTAGTCTGAAAATGTAAAGTAAATCAAAATAGTTTGGCCCCCATTTTCTCTTCTCACTTTTTTGGGGTTTTGTTTGTTTAATTTTGCTATTTTTCTTTTTACTAAACTTTGAAAAATTGCTGAAGGAATGTTTCATAATAGGGAATGTTCTTTTAAATAAAATGACATTTAATACCTTTAAAATTATTTGGATTTCAATTTTATGAGCAAGTGAATTAAGTTCCTTAATTTTATATTCTGAATATATCAATTTAAGGCTATGTGTTCAAGATTTCTGAGAATTTCAAAATGTAGGCATATATTGATTTTATTAAGAGTATTAAAATTTGGGGAGAGTGTTCAAACAAGAACAAATCACGTAAATATTCAAGGATTATTTGATAAGAATAATTTATGTTAATTGTACCATGTTCTACAAATTAATACAATCGTACTAAATTTCATACTCCAATTATCTGTCTTACCACTGCTACACTGCTTTTTTTTGTAGTCTTATTCATTCATGAATAATAAGAATGGTAAACTGCAGTTTCATATGACACCTTGTCAGTACATAGTGTTATATGGTGTTGAAGAAATTAATCATATTTTTACTTTTATGTTATGTATAATTTTGTTTTAGGTAAATTGTTATACGTAGCATATTCAAAAAATTGATTCTGTTTATAATACTTGGGTCTTGAAATACATTTATTGCATTGACTATACTTTCAGTTTCCGTGAAGTCACCTTTTTTCAAGTTTTCTATTTCTGCCATTTTCATCATTTTAGATCTCTTAAATGTTAGTTTTTATTTGTGGCAGGAAATTTTAAGATATATATGACATCTTTCAATATCTACCAGTCGCTTCCCTTACAATTTGCAGTAACATTATACACTAATCTTTTTCTACTTCCTCTCTTAAAACTTAAATGAAGTTTAATTTTGACTATTTAAGTTTTAGGTTTTATTCAATCCCTAACATGACATACATTCTAGATATTTATTTACAACTAGATATGAACTCATAGTTCCAGGTTAGTTTAACTTAGTCACTACTTCCCATGCCAATATCATCTCTTCCAAGAAATATATTTTAACATTCTCATGTTATTTCACAATAGTCACAGTTTTACACCTAACTCTGTGTGCAATAGTTTTAGTGTGAATTTTATTTCTATTATTGCATTTTATTTGCTTTATTACCATATCTTATCTATGTCCTTTCTACTTTTCAAATAATTCTTTCCCTACCATCTCCTCTTCTATTTCTATAGATGTCACAATTTCTTACAACCTCTTGAGAAAACCAAGTGTGTATGTATGCTTAATGTTTGTGCACAAGAGTATTAGGGGAAGGGAATACAAAGAGGAAATCTCCTTCACTATGTTTTAAAGTAATCACTTTTTCCTTTCATTTTAAAAGTATTCCCCTTTCTTCCTTCAGTAAGCAACTTTCTCATACAATGTGACAATCATACTGTGACATAATACAAGTTCACTTGTGCAATTACTTTTTAATTTTATTTATGTCACGTGGAATAAAAAAGATTCTGTCAATGCTAAATTTTGCGAGGAATCAGTGCATGGGTCAATTTCATCTCTGCACTCTGGTTTACTGGAGAATGTGCAGATGTGTGGTATTTCAGACTTAATTGTCAATGTGTAGCTTAGGCAGGATTTGCCCTGACACTGATCCCACTGACAGAACAAAATCATCCTACATTGCTGGCTCTTCTGCTTTTTGTTCCCAATATACTCCTGAAAGTCCTTCTCATTGATTAATTATCATCAGTATCAGTACTCACATGTCCTCCTATGGTTGCCAGATTTGCAAATAAAAATACATGGCAAATAGTTAAACTAGACCTTTAGTAAACAACATATGGTTTTTAGTGTAAGTACATTCCACATATTGCAGGGACATACTCTTTGGACATACTTTTTACCATAGTCTTCTGGTAAGACTTCTGGTAAGATCACTTATGCTGTGGGTATATCACAAAGTCAGGGTCTGCAGTAGAGAGAGGGCTGCGTAGTTCCTACCAGGCACCAAGTCCACCTTTCTGAGTAGCTACCAGTGATGATGTACCTTCCTACTATATTGGAGGTGAGCACTACCCTTGTTCAGATTTGTCAGCTAGCTTTATCATAAGCATGAAAATATGTTTTGCTAATCATTTACCTATATCTGTTGAAATGCCTCCCTTGTTCTGGCAGGAAGTTGTGTCTCAACCCCAATTTTCTGTGTTAAGTTTCCATTTTCCATTCTATGAATTTATAGTATTAATAGGGAATTTTGAGTGCTTATGTCAGGATTTTTTGTTTAGAAGACATTTTAAACAGAATCCCAGTGGTTTTATTTTTTAAATGTATAAAATTCATAAAGGCTCTTTTTAATAAATACATCCTTAAACTTATTATTTATGGTAGTATTAATAGATATTTGTCCAATTCATATTCATGATAAATAGCTTCATCAATTATATGTGGTACATAGAAAACCATTTCAAAACTTGGAAGCAGAAAACAATTAAAATTTCAATTAGGTAATTCACAACCAAGAATATATATTAGATAGGAGAATCTACTTGCTGATACAAACCTATCAATACATGGGAACATAAAAATTAGTGCAGTGGATGGTGTTTCTTAAGTATCAGGATATTTCACTCTGAAGATGAAGTCAATTTTCTATATAGTTCTTTATGTTTTTTGTTTTTGCAATTGTGATCAAATAATTATGGAATTTAAATTTAGGCATGTGTGTATGTGTGTTTGTAAAATAAGCATATTATAAATGTTTTTATATTTTATGAGTTGTATGTTGCTTTGTAACATACATTATTTAAAATCTCTGAATTTTGACTTTTTAAAATTGGTAAAATAATACCATCAAATATAGCAAAAATCACATATAAAAATGTGAAGTCTTTGTATACAACATGCAACAAATATATTATTTTATACATGAATTTATTTGTACAGATTTGTAATGGGCATAATGGCTTTTTAAATTGAGCATTCCATAGAATTTTTAAGAAGAATTTAAAAACATCAAAAGCAGATAATGAATTTGGACACACTTCAAAAGCAAGAATTAATCCAATTAACTTAAGGACTACAATCTTTTGAGTCTAAGCTTCTAACATTTATTTAGTTTCTAACTTCTTAAAAGGTGAAATGTAAAATCCATATGGATAATTATCTAAAATATATACGTTTAGAGTCTAAAGAACACCAGCATAACCATGATGACATTTAAGGAATTGGATAATGTTATCACCTTAGAAGTACATCATCTTTCCCCTAAAATCCCATAATTCTCCCTTCTGTACAAGTAACCACATTCTTGACTTTGGTCATATGCATTTCCCTGCTTTCCTTTAAGTTTAACTAAGCATTTTTTTTACTATCCAGATCTACATAATATAATTTAGTTCTGCCTGTTTTGTGAACCTCAAATAAATAAAATCATATTATATATTTTGTTTCTTCACTTGACTTTCTGCTTCTGAGATTCAACATGCTGCTACTGGTAGCTATATCCATATTAATATATCTGAATTGATTGCTGTTTTATAATGCTTAATGTCTTATATTTTAGAAAATCCTTAAGTATCCCAATATCATAATGGTACTTTGTTTTATTCTACAAACAATATTTTTCATCTTTCTTCTTCAGATATATATTCCAGACAAAACAGATTCACATATATGATATGAGGAAAGAATTCAATTTCCATTTTCCTTTATGTAGATAATCCATAAGGAAGAATGATTTATTCCCAAATTCACGTCGTACATAAAGTGGCCACATATATGAATATCTTTTCTAGGCTTCTGGTACATCTTATCCTTATCAAATCATCTTTTAAATACATTTATTTCAGAAAATATAATTCCAAAGACCAATGAAACATAACATTTCTCTCAATTGTCTTCTATTTTCACCCAAGTAGGCAGGATTCTTTGAAAAATTACTCTGAGCAAGCAAGGTAAGTTGTAGTAATACCACATATTTGTAGTTATTTTGACAGATGATAGGAAAATTATCATCTTATTTTCATGATTTACTTGCATGAGTGGTTAACCAAAGGATTTAGGATTTAAAGAAAGAAAAAAACTGTGTGATCATATCAAAAGATTTACATATATGAAGGTTTATTTTATGGGAGTAAAAATTGTTAAGCTATGACCTAAGCATTCACATCAGTGTTTTAAGATATCTGTATCTAAGTTTGAGTCACTAAAAATGATTATTTTGTCTAGCACTCTTGCAACTTATTAAAAGGATGAGAGTTTACACATACAGTCTGGAGACAATTACACATATACCAGTTGGGCTCACTGCCCAAGGGAGTTTCTATACTGTAGTTGTAAACATAAGTTCCTGTTTATTGAGAAACAAAATGTGGTCCTGTACTATGCTTCTGAGTGACAAAATTTCTCCAAGCATAGCTAAATATGAGAATACTTTCATTTTTCTTTTGAATGCCTGATTCTTAGGTTCTATTATCAGTCTCTAGGAAAGAGGAATAGTTATCTGAAACCCAATATTTGATATTTGACAAGTAACAACAGGAATATTAATGTTCACACTGTACATCCTTTAATTCTATGATCTACCGACAACTTAGTCATTTAAGTGATAATACAGTTTCAGAAGCAAAACCTGAAAATAGTTTAGACGCACATTACTTTAAAAATACAATAAGCCTTATTTGTTGACCAAAATGTACTTATTCGATAAAGATGAAAAAAAAGTTTCAATCTTATCCCTATGATGCTAGTAATCTTTGATAATTGTGATCTTACTGTTTTATGTTTGTGATGAAAAGAAAAATATTTGCTGGAAAAGGTAATGAATGAAGAAAGACAACTGAAAGAGATTTGACCTAATTATTTTAACAGGCTTAATATGTTTCAAAGTCATAATTACTAACGTCTTTCAGATGTGATGTCAATTTAATATGCCACATGAAGGAGTTTATGATAGCAATAACAACCATTAGCAGAATTTGGATGGTCACCTTAGGAAATTACACATTATTTTTTGAAAAGGTAAGCCAAGCACTTAAATGTGAGAAATATTGCTTCCATCTTCGTGTCTTAAATATTTATAAATTCCATATCTGTAATTTTAAGGCACACATTTATGAAAGACAGTCTCTAATAATTTTTTAAAGAACAATAAAAGACCAAAATAAGAACAAACCTAGAAAAGCATACTAATTTCAGGATTTGAGACTCTCTAGCCACTCCAAATAAGGTTAACCGCTTGAGGAAAAATTTGAATTCATTTTATTTTATATTAGGCAAAAAGCCATCTCTGAAACTTAAGAAAATACCAGTAGGACAAATGAAATGCCTCATTTTATCAAGTCTAAAGGAACCGTAATGATTAGATTATATTGTTCATTTTATAGCAACCACCAGTGATCATAATATCATTAGAAATGTTTAAAAGACTTCATTAGAAGTTATAGCCCAGCTGGGGGTAGAAGGGAATATCTTAATCCACTATTTACAAATGTACTTAACATCCATACATGTTCCTTCAAGCTCCCTGGGTGAGGGCAGGTGGGATGGGAGTGCAGAGCTAATGAGGGCTTCAAGAAGAGAGTACCACAGGGGCTCAACAGGATAGGCAAGCCTTGCAGACAAATCCCAAATCTTTTTCTATTATCTTTTACTACAATCATTCAAATAATTCCTTTTTTTTTAAATTCAGCCCAAAACCTCTAGAAACATGTCAAACCATGTTTGCAACTCACAGCTGATAGACCAATAAGCCAAGCCATAGCCATCACACATAAGACAACATCTCAGACCTCAGAAAGAGATGCCAATAAATCATGCAGACATGCTCTGGCACCAGTCTGTTTGACAGATTGTTAAAAATACTCTTGCAGAATGCTGAAATATAAGACATTCGTGCACTCTTAAATTCAAGTAACTTTATACAATCTGTAAAGAGAGACTTATTAAAACTACTAAACACACACAAATGAAGGAATCACAAATCATGATATACTTACTATTTCTGCTAACTTTAGAAAAAATATTTAGTATTTGTCATTTAAATTTTTTTAAATTTTGAGTAAGTTTTTCTTTTTCCTTTTTAGGCAAGCAAAAGTGTTTCAGACACACATAATAAGGAATTTCTTATTTTTAAAAAGGATGCCAATAATTGTCTGATGCTTTGTGGAAATGGTTCAACACACTGTGTCTTCTGTAAATATCAATTGCTAATAGGATTGATAAATTTCTCACAATGATGAATAAAAGATGACAGACTGAAGCACAGTGCCCTCTGGTGCACACACAACATAAAATAAAATATTTATGTAACAGTATCTCCATAGGCACACACGCACACATACACACACGATTGCAAAACAAAATTTCCTTCTACATAAAATGCCAAACCAGTAACTGGGAATTGTAAACTTCTACCACTAAGAACCAATTCAAAGCTATAACTGGACATAAAACATCCTTTATGGCAAAGATCAATACACTCTAATTCACTCAGGCAACCACTTGTACACTCCTTTACTTAATGGATTCACTGGGCTTTGCAGAAGCAGGTAGCCTTTGTTTGATTTAATATCTGACTTCTTCGGTAAAACTTATTTAGATTTCAAACATGGAGGAGTAATAAAAGTTAAAAGTCACTTAATCCCTTTCTTTTATTTGGTCTTTGCCATCATGTCCTATTCATCTATTTCTTTTCATTCGTTCCATTGCTATTTCCTACCAATTCTGAATGTACAATTATTTTTCAGGAAAAAAAATGATTGACTAGTAGAAGGCAGATTAACATTTGGTGTGAGATAGATAACATAGCATGGCATAAGGTAGAAAGGAAAAGCAATTCAAGAAAATTCATTTTAAATTTTTGGATGTTTAAAATGAGAAACTCAGCATCAAAGTATATTTGCTTTAAGACAATGTAGCATTCTAAAATTTGGGAGTGATACACAAGTGGTCACCATTACCTAATTTTTTCTCATAGATGTCACATCTAAAAGAAATATTTTAAATAGTGAGAAAACATTACTATGGTGCATAGTCAATAATAACCCTTCTGAAACTTTCCCTTAGAGAAACTTATTTACACACAACCTTCAAGGATGATATCTCTGTAATTGCTTTCCCTTTGCTTCATACCTGTATATCTTGTATCTTGTGCTAAATCCCTGCCGGCTTCTGTCCACAAAATCTGTGTATTCCTGTGAGCGATGGAAGGGTCCCTTATCAGAGAGGAGCCAGTCGAAGGGGCTTGTGGCATGCTGATCCGAAACAGCAGCAACTGCTAAAACCCAGCAATGAAGACTCAGTGCTATCCACTCCCATAGAGCCATCAGAGAGAACAATTCAGCACCAGCTCTGCTCCGCCATATCATGCTTCCACTGGGGATTTAGAGCCTTCATTCTCTTAGCTTTCCCTCAACACCTAGACAAAATACACAGGCAATTAGTTAGCCCCTGGAAGGTTCTTTGCTATCAGTTAAGGTGCTGAAGTGGCTAGTTTTTTCTTTTTCTTTTTTTTTTTAGTCTAATGTAATTGTTTTAAATTAAATAATAACACGTGAATAAGAAGCAAACTAAAACAACTTATTTTTTTCAGAACTTATTTTAATACTTGTGTCCTTTTTTATATTAATGGAAAAATAAGTTACTGCATCATAACAGATCTTTTCGTAACAATGCCATCCTGTGGATCATTAAAACGTATTGAGCAACAATCAGAACTTTCAATTAATATTCATTTTTCTGCATACATGTTTTAAAAAGTTGGATTCCTTTGAAATAATATGTTTAAATACCTATTTTTTGTAAGTTTTAATAGTAGTTATGTTTAACTGTTCATTTTACAGTTATTTTAAGGAAATACATTAGAAATTATTTAATGTTATTTATGTAATTTCCAATATCTAAATAAATTTGATTCTAGAATACATGTAAATATATGTGTCCATATATATGTATAGCTGTCAATCTAGATACGGAAGTAAATATAGATAGAGAAGTAGATAAATGTGTGAGAGTGGATGAAGCAGGTGGAAGACAGTTGCCTAGAACTTTTGTTCATTATTCTCTTTGGAACAAGTTATCTCCCTAATTATTTAAGCTGAATCATAATAAATTGTTCCTAGTTCCTTTAACAGATTTAAGTGTGCATAGTGTCTTAGTCATAAAGTAAATGGTAGTACCTGAAAACTTATTATGCATATATAAATTAAAACAATGCAAATTATTCATAAACTATGAAACCACATACATTATATGACAACCATCCAAAAATAAAGTAGCAAGAGGTATGATCCCAGTGTGTAATCCCAGTGTGGTATGGTGTAAATAAATTTATGCAAAGCTGTCAATGCAATGTCTATATACATGAAAGATACTAGAAATATTTGAATTTAATTTCACTTTCCTTCCTCATCAATCATTTAAAATAACATCATTCATAACAGATACAACTATGGAGTAGATAGATTCTGCCTAATGAGAAAGTTCTAGTTGTAATAGTTTTAGCATTATCTTTACAGTACAACCAAATTCACAATATTAAGAAATATTTTACTTATAGTAGCTACCGACCTTCTCTAGTGTTTAGGTAAGGACACTGATAGTTTTCATTTTCTACTGTAACCTTATACGTTTTAATTTACTTCTAAACTCTTTTGATATGAGAGGTATGCAGTAATAATTTTGTAACATAATGTATTTCAAAAAAATCATATGAGTGACTTAGGCCATCAGATTCATTATCTTATCAACTACAAAATTAAAGGGACAATATCCACATTATAAATGAGTGTGGAAATTAAGGAATACCTTCTTTTGGAAACAACATAGAAAGGTCTCATACATGAAGACATTTTTTAAAGTGATTTATGATAAAGGATTTTGGAATAGGAGTTGTGAGGGTTTGAACTGCCTTCATTGTGTTACGTGGAGCTACCAAATGAGTCAACTCACAATTTTCAAGTCTGCTGAAGAAAATTGATTTTTCAACATATCATTCTTCTTACATTGGAACTATATCATTTAGTTTAATATTATTTTAGTTTATTTACACTCATAAATCAAGAATTTTTCATATGTGTAATGGTAATATCATAATATCCATAATGATCAATAAATTTTCTTCATCTTTCTTAAGCACACACACATTTTTATTCTGCTAATCAATAAATATTGCTCATCTTTCTTAAGCACCCACATATTTTTATTGTGCTATTTAAATACACTCAAGTTAGAAAATTTAATTATTGTTACAAAAAGTTAAATTTCCTTATTTCCAATAAGAATCATTTTTATTGCACACAGAAAGGCAGAATAATTTTTTCAAAGACTACTTGTTTTAAGTATTTATTTCATATATAGTCTTAAAGAAAATAGTTTTTAACTAAATGAGTCATACCATCTAAATACAGCTTTCTCATTAGCAAACATACTTGTGCATAAAAATATTATTGAAAAAATTAAACAAGAATTACTTAATTTTAATTTGTTTTTTTAAAACAAATCAAATTTTCTTCAAATACATCAACAAGCAGTGTAACAAGTTTATAACATCAGGAGATGGTTTACATAGTGATTAAAAGATTGAGCTCTAGAGGCAGATTGCCTGTGTTAAGGTCCCAGTCCCTCTACCAACTAGATGTATGACCTCCAACAAGTTGCTTAACTTCTTTTGTGTCTCAGATCCTCAGCTGTCACAGAGGATCACCTCATCAGTCTTTTAAAAAGACTAAATATTTTAATATTTATAAAGCACCTAGACTAGTACCTAACATGTGGTAAAGACATGTAGTAAGTTTTTCAAATCAATTCACACACAATTATACATTATAAAATTAAGCACAGTTCTTTCTAATGAACCATGTGATTTTGGAATACACACAGTATATAAAAATAGGATACAATTGATCTAAAATCCTGCAATTGTTGTATATATAATTAACTGGAATCCCACTTCTATTGTCTTCTTTATTAATTGTGTTGATCAAGCTTCATGGTGTTCAGATTTCCTTATATTTCTAAAAAACTTTTATTTTATATATTCAGGTATACAACATGATGTTGTAAAATACAGACAAGTAGTAATATGGTTACTAGGAACAAAATAATATCTGTCATCTCACATAGTTGCCCATTTTAACATACAGAAGATGGCTTTCCATCTTCTTCAATTATGTGTTAGGAACTACCTAAAAATACTACTAATAAAACTGTTACTATTAGGTTTTCTTTATTTCTATTTATTCTATTTCCAATCTGGGTACATGTTGTCACTTTGATTCAGAAATGAATCTTTCTGAAAGGAACATTCCCTAATACCTGAAAATATCAATCCTGTTCAAATTTAAGGTATTTTTGGCATGTTTTAATATCTGTTTAAAAGATTTTGTAAAAGAGATTTATAATCTGGGCACAAAGATACATGCCTATAATTCCAGGTATTCAAGATGGTGAGGCAGGAGGATTGCCAGTTCCAGGAGAGTCTGAGCAATTTAGAAAGACCCTGTCTCGAAATTAACACCAAAAAGGGCTGGCGATGTGTAGCTCAGTGGTAAAGTGCTCCTTGATTCAACCACCAGTACCAAGAAAAGGAAAAAGAAATTTGTAACAACCAAAATAAGATATCTTGGGCTGGGGATATAGCTCAGTTGGTAGCCCTGGGTTCAATCCCCAGCACTGCAAAAAGGAAAAATAAATAAATAAATAAATAAATAAATAAATAAATAAATAAATAGTAAATTGATATCTCATAATATTTCTACTAAAGTAGCTTTTGAGAATTTTCCTTGAAGAATTACAAAGCAGGGAGATGGAATTCATAAGAGAAGGATGTAGGCTTCCAGCCATCCAAAGGACAAGTGGACTCAATTTTCATGAACTCATGGCTTAAATTACCAGGTTTGTTATAAAAGAAAGGAAATACACACTTGAATCAACTGTGTGTGAGTACTAAACTCTAAACTATGGCTGAATGACATTAGTTTCTACATTTGGCCTGAGTTAATAACTATATTCATCCTTATGTGAGAAATGGTTTTCTAACATAGTTGGCAATGACAAACATAGTGATTAGAATTCATTTGTGCCCAACAGAGTGTCCGGATATTTGGGGGTCGCCACTGTGGTAAAGAGCTAAAGCAGATGTTTTTCTAAGGATGAAAATAAAAATCACAAGGTCCAATAAAGAAAATAAAAATCATTAAGTTAATAAATGAATTCATTAATTATTTCCCTAAATAGCAGGGATAAATGTAAAATTATCTTGAATTCACTATCACTAAAAAGTACCTAAGTGTGCAACCAAGGAAATGAGAATGAATGATACTTCCTGGAATATGTAAAATATATTTTATATGAAAGAGAAGAATAAAAGAGATTGAAGAACAAAACATTAAAAACAAGCTACTAATCAGGATTTTATGTTTATAATGTGGTATTTAATCAAAAAGTAGTATTGATAAAGTTTTTTCAGAAAATAAAAGCAGAAAATATTGAAATATCTGTTTAAAAATAGATACTTAGTACATAGGCTGCTCAGAAAAAAATTTCCTATCACAAAACAATCCAGTGTGAAGATTACTTTTTGATACAAATTTATTTGTGAAAAATCCAATTCTTTGCAGAAAGATAACACATCAAAATGATACATTATTTAACTTACATGAATATAGATAATATATAATAAATATTCTACTAAGCAATAATTATTCTTTCTCACTAGCTGTAATTCACTATGATGCAACAGTGCATTACTTTTAGCTAAAATACTGACAGAACATATGTATTCAAAATTCATAAAATAAAATGTACGAGTGTTTCCTAACAAGTAAATTTCCAGGGTAGCTGAAACTACAAAAATAAAAGCTAATGTTAGGAATCACTGACTTAGACTGTATATTCTTTAGATTGGTATGTCATGCCACAGTGGCTTTTCTTAGAACATAAGGTCTGATTATCCATTGTCTAGTTGGATATTTGATGCTAATCATTACTAATGGTTATATAATTAACATGGTAAACTCTATTTCTTCTTTTGTGTTTGTGTTTAGACTAATTTTTGCTCACATCCAAAATTTTTTCTCAGGGAATAAAACCTACACAAGAACTTGAATATGAAAATGTTTCATAACTGCATCAAATGTATTTCTTTTTATTTCAAATAATGAAAAACACATGAAGTTAGAAGGTGCAGTAAACACATATCCTTCAGCTAGATTTACCAACTATTTACATTTTATTGTGTATTTTTCTCTCCCTCCACCCTGCATTAATTTTTACATGTTAGGCAAAGATCTAAATAAAATTGAGGTGCACAAGTCATACACCAATTCTCAAAATCCTTGTTCTTTTTTTTTTTTTGGTAAAGTGGATTGAACCCAGGAGTGCTTAATCACTGAGCTAGCTCAAAAATCCTTGTTTTGAGCAAGCACTACCCTGTTCAACAAAATATTCCATTAACTTAATGCTCATTAATATTGAAATTAGTAAACATAAAATGATAAATATTTCAAATAAATTCTACACTACCCCAAATTATAATGTTTATTTTAGAATCCACATTTTTCTAAATAATTTAGTAGAATATCCATCATTCTATTAAATATAATCATTAGAAGCATTTCATTCCTCCAAAATAAAATAATATATAATTAAATGATGTATTAAAATATATAGCAGTATATATAACATGTGGTAATTATTTACTATGTATATTCAAATAAACCATGACTCTGAAATGTTTCTATTAAATATATCATTGCATAAGTAAATGAATGGCGGAGGAGTTAAAATATGTTCTTAACTATAAATTTTCACTAGTTTTTCTAGGTAGTCATTGTTTCAATTCCAACTTTACAGGAAGCATGATATAGAAAATAAGAATAGAAGGGTAGATCTGGGCTGATGATGTATCTCAGTGGTAAAGTGATTGCTAGTTTGCAGGAGGTGCTGGGTTTGATTCCTAGAAGCATTAAAAGGAAAAAAGGAAAGTACATCTATTCATCACTTATAACATGTAAATTCCTGTGAGAAGTTTTAAGTTTGAGGCAGACCACACATATGAACAGTATACCTTCTGACCTTGGATTTTACTGTCAAGTGAAGACACCATATTTAGACAAAATGCACTATGATCTTTCATGTTAGAAACTCATTTCTTTATTTGCTAAGATTCAATTATTCTAATTTTTTCATAGTATATACTCAAATCTTTAAACCTTTCACCTATCTTTCACGCCCTACACAATGTCCAGTCAATCTCTAGGCTCTCTGCATTTTTCATTCTGAGAATAAAATCTTTGACTTTTTCTCTACCTCCACTTCACTTGACTGACTCATCCTGTACTCGAGCACTACCACCATCACCTCTAACCTGGTTGACTATGACACTTTCGTAAGTATCTTCTGAACATCTATGTGGCTCTCTCTAATCTGTTCTTTTGACTAGAATTATCTTACTAAACAGTTAAATCTAAACATATCACTCCTATACCCCCACTTAGATAACTGAAGAATTTGTCTTCTGGATAGTATTCAAACTTTGAAATAATTCATGAAACTATCTTTCTTTGCTTAATTCTTTATCCCTTTGTGTGCATCTTCACCATTATCAACCAAACACTATACCTCAATCAAAATTCCTCAAATTTGCCTTTCTTTCTCAGAATCTTTGCTTAGGCTGTTTCCTCTGCTGGAACTACCATTTCTACTTGGACCTTTCCTCCTGACAAACTTGACTTACCCTTGAATCCTTAGACTACATTGCTACTTCACCCACAAAGCTTTCTAAGATTCTGCCATGTTGGCTGGTCATACTTCATGCTCAGTAACTTCTTATGGCACATGTACACTGCATATTTATTTGTAGATTTGGTTTATTCACTTGTGTATCTTTCTCCCTCATAATTAGATTCATTTCAGGATAAAAAATTGTTTTCTTATCTTAATAGGAATTGAACATTGGTTAGCAAATTTCCTGACATAAAGTGACTTAATAAATATTGGTTGAGTAAAGGAAGAAATGCTGATTAAGTACTACACTGAGGTATATAATGAGCTGTGGACAGCATCTGAACTAAACTAGAAAATGACAATAGTCTTGAGAGTTGAAAACATTGAGAAAATGGCATTTTGAGATCATGATTTCTATGTCCAAATTGGAAGCATAAATGACATGTGTAAATAGTATCAAGGCAAAACATTATTGATAATATAGGATATGAAATAATATAATGCATCAGAACAAATAAGTGGCATCAGGCACAATGAGGTATTATTGTAATAATGCATATAATTGTAGACAAAAGGACTTTTTCACTCTGTACTGTACATTCTAAAGTTATGAAAAGTCAAACGTATTTATGAAAGTCAAACATGTTCTATTAAAAAAAGTCAAATAAAAATCTTCTCACTGAGAAGTACAGTATATGTTTTACCATATTGTTACTCTTGAATTGAAAGAATGATAATGTAGAAATAGCAGTTGAATACTTTGTCCCACTTCAGGAGGTCATAATACTGGAAATAACTTGAGTGAAGTCCCCAACTCCATATGGGTGATAAACTAGCATGTTACTTACATGATTTTTACCCTCGCACACAAATAATATGAGTTGAGACCTTCAGATATGCCAAACATTTTATTTATAATTCCTTATTTCATGTTTTTATATATGCCATGTGGTAGATAGAGTTTTTCAAAAATTGAGACACAAGGTAAATAAACATGCCTCAGAACAAGTATTCTATGGTATATTCTTAAATTAAAACTGAATACTATATTCTTCCTGTTGTATACCATGCCACTATCTAGTTAGAACTCATTGCAGATAGAAAGTCACTTATTAGCAATTTTTTGCCATTTCAGAATATAATGAAACTTAAAATATAAAGAATACAAATGAAAATTAAAATAACATTTAAAATAGAAGAATATTATGTCAGATTATTATAAGCAAGTGATCTGAATAATTACATAGGAATTTTCATGAAGTATGTTTTGTATAATGTAATGTTTTCTATGAGGGTAATAGTTTAAATCAGCTAATATGATTTAATATTTTTAAAACATACTATAAACTCAAAAATCATAAAATGCTTTTCAGATTATATCTGCTATTTTTTAGGTTGAAAAGTATAGCTATGATCAACCAGATTTAATCTGTTCTTCAGAGAAACTGCAAGATTAATCCAATAGGCTTTAATAACTCAATATTATCATAAATTATTTGATAGTACTACTGAAAGAAAAAAACCTACCCAATATACATTTATAGTAGTCTCACAATATGAGTAGATGTGTCTCAATGGGGCACATAATAACATTTCAGTAAAATGAGATGACATAGTATTTGGCTGAAATACAATCATAAAATTTGAGTAAGGTCAGTTTTTTATGTTCTCAAACATACCAGAAAATGATGCTTATATGGGCCATTTCTAGGAAGTGTTTTTTGGTTTTTGAGTTTTTTTATTTTTAAAGGAACTCAGGACTATAGCTAAAACATAAGAAAGATCCCCAAAGGTTAAAAAAAGAACAGAAAACAAAAGGAAAAAATTTAAAGCCACCGATCTTCTGGAACAACAGTAAGGCTGAAATGTTCATTTTGAAGAACACATTCAAACCTCTGTGGGCTCTATGCATATACATATTGATTTTTATTTGTGAGTGTTTGTGACTTGCACATAATCTAGATAAAAAATAAGAGTTTCATTATTCAATGATTTACATCATTACTTTATTATGCATTTTTTTACTGTTTTAGTGAAATAATGATTACGATTTATAATTTTAGATTCAAAATGACCTAAAGTTGTACTTTCCTAATCAGGACATTGATTATTTAAAGCTAATGAACTTTAAAATAGCCAAATGTACTAGAATTTGGTTAAAGAAATCAAATAATTCATCAATATACACAATCTTGCATACACTACATAGTGTGACTATTTTCATTACAAATAGGTAATATCTCTTTTCTTTATTTCACCAGGAGTACAGAGGAATGGTTGCTTAATCTCAGAACTTCTATTGAAATAAACAGTGATACTCAGAAAAGTTAATTATTTTGGCTTTTAGTTATACAAATTATTACTGGGTATAACTAGGAATAATAACAAAAATTAAGTTGTTCTTTTCCTTATGGATTGATAATTCTTTCAAAAATTCAAACAAGTTTGTAAAAAAAGAAAGAAACTTAATTATAAATACTAACAATTCCAAGGCAGAAATATATATTCAACTCCAGGCATCAGAGCAACCTGAATTTATCCAATCATGGACTACTACAATAAAATAAATGGAATAGACACTTATTTGAATTAGCAATTCCTTTTGAATTTTAAAGGTAAATATCCTGATGGATTAATAACTACCTTATGATCCTTAGAAGATAATAGGTGGGGAATTATTATAATTAACCATATATTAGATAAACTTTTATTCATGAGTCTACTAAAAATTAGCAATTTTTCTGCTATTATCTATCCTCTTTAACATCTTTTTTCATGACTAGGGTACAGGGACTTGCTGGTAGGGATTATGTTTTTGTAATCCTTTTGGCCTCTAATGTATAGCACACCATTTTTTGCACATAGTAAGTTTTTAGAACATATACTGAATTTCATCTATTTTTAATTTTATGAACAACTTCATTATACCTGTTTATACTCACAGATAACCATTATATTTATTTGTTAGTAATGCATTATTATTGTACATTTTTTGCTTTTATTTTTAATTTTTTCATTTTTTACCCCTTAAAAGAACTGAGCTTCCTGGTTTTAAATCACACTGTGCAGGGTAAGGTTGGCCTTAGAAGGGCATCCTTTTAGCCATTTAACTGTGTTAAACCTGTATTCCAGAGGGTCCCTTTCCTTATTTATTTTAACTGCACAGGCAATACAGTGCCTCTGAATTACAGCTCTAAGTGTTTTCCATCTTAATGAGGATGAGTATTCCTTTGAGAAGTACATCCTGTGAAGGGAACTAATCTCCTACTTGATCCTGTCAATATGATCTTGTCCTACCAATAAAGAGGAAGTTAAATGCTACTACCTAATGATAGAACTGATTAGAAAAAATGAAGTGAAGGTGAGTTTTATTCCCTAATTCTGTCCAGCACACAGAAGAAATTATTCTTAATAGATCACACTATAAGTTGCTTGGGTTATCTAATAAATATAAAATATCACGGTGTTTCCACATAAGTGGTAATAAAACAAAAGATATTTCTAAGATTTGGATTGTACCTTGGTTTAATTCAATAGGAAAATGGGCAGGCATTAACGAGTAAAGGTAGGGCTGTGGTGTAACTCAGGGGTAGAAGGCTTGCTTAATTTCTAAAAAGAAAAGCCCTGGGTTCCATTCTATCTCTAGCATTGAAAAAAGAAAAAGTCAATTAAAAGATGTTTAGAAAGCATGTTTAGATGGGAAAAATCTAATTTTAAATGAAAATATGAGAAATACTTTGGCAAAGGTCTCTCTTTGATATGACTATCTAATCTCCTCTTAACTCTCCTTTCCTAATGGTGCAATTAAGTAAGATTTACATTCTCACCCTTCATATATGGACACACTCTTTATCTGATTGGGTGATTGGGTTCCTCATCTTCAGCAGTACTCCAGGTGATGTCTAATAGCTCTGGCCTATCTTTAGCAAGAGCCCTGACAGGTGGGTTTAGCCAGAATCTTCCTTACCCCTGATACCTCCTCTTGGTCATGTTCTAGCCACTTGACTCCCATCTTAACACTTGGATATAAACTCCCTGCTTTGTTTATTGTTCTCAGATTTGAATCAAATACCACTTTCCTACTATGAAAGTCTATTGTAAGCTGGATATGGTGGTGAATGACTGTAGTCCAGCTACTTGGGAGTCTGAGGTAGGAGGACTGCAAGTGTGAGGCCAGCCTGGCAACTTAAGAAGACCTTGTCTCAAAATAAAACAAAGAAAAGGGCAAATGATGCAGCTCAGTGGTAGATAACTTGCCTAAGCGTGCATGAGGTCTTGGGTTTGATCCTTAGTACTGAAGAATAAATAAAACTCCATTTTAATGCCCCCTTGAGTAAAGTCTATGTTATTATTCTTTAACAAGTGTCAGGATATACTATGGCATGAGAAAATTATTATAAGTAATATATTTTAACTACTGAAACAGTGAAATAGAATACAGTTTAAAATAAAGATTTAAATAATCTATATACAACCATGGAGTGGAATTAACGGTTGCAGATGTCAAGATGTAATAGGGCAATACCATTCTATCTTTATTTTTTTTCAGATTCTGATAATAAAATGCATTCTAGTTTGTGAGAAAAAAAGCATTTATTGTCATTAAAATAATTTTGTCACTTCAATGTCAATTTGAAGGAAATTTGAGAAATATACCTAATTTAAAAGTTTTATTCAGCAACATACTATGTGCAAATCTCTGCAAGTATTAAGACAATTATCATCTTGTCTCTGCATTTATGGACAGTTTTATCAGTTTCAGTTTTGCAAAGCTTTGGGAATTTATTTTTCTTTTTACAATACTGGATAAAGCCTTCTAAGTATAATTCTTGTTCAGCAAAGACACTCATACTGCTCTAATTAAAGTCTTCCTAACAGTCTAGGAGCAAGATTCAGTACTGGCATAGACTTAGGAAACCTTAGAATTTGATCAGTAACTTTCAATCTATAATGGACCAAAATTCACTCTCGAATCCAAATCTACAAGGTGAAATAAGCTACATAAGTAGAAGTTATTTTTCTCAGAATTATAAATAAGAGTCTGTTCTATAAAATCACAGTCCAAGGAAATACTATCTTTAAGGAAATTGCAAAGATTCAGAGAACTTTTTAAAAAGTTTAGGAAAAAAAAAGTCCTGATTATTTAGACCATGGGAAAAATTTAAATTTTCAAAGTAAGAGTCTTAGATTGCTTTCATCCATGTATAAGAAAAATAAAAAGTTCAAATTTTTTAATCCAGGAGTCTGTGGTTATCAATATGGTAACTCCTCAACTTGTCCTCCTCCTGGTTACAAATGTCATTGACATGATAGAAAAATAATTCCATCGCAGTTTAGGCAACATGAGACAAGGATTTATGTCTGTTTTATTCATGATTCATCTCTTGCACAAACAAGATTACCTGGCATATGGAAGACCCCCCAAAAAAGGAACTTATGGATGAATGGGTAGAAAAAGAAAAATTAAAATTATCAAGTATATCTTTAGAGTTTTAATCTGATATTTCTCTAATTTTAATTGCTAAAATCAAAAGGAGTAACCACTTGAAAATGTTTCTATTAAGATAAGCTATCTCTTTTTTAAAAGAAAAAGATACAAAATAAGATAATAGCTAAATCTTCCTCAGAGATGTTATGGCTTCATTCTCAGAATTGTCTCAGTTCCTCCATTTCACTTTAATAGTTATTGTTTAATACCCTAGAGAGAAAATACAGTCTTTATTGACCTTTCTCTGCACTGGGGAATCATTCATTCCTCTTTTCTCAGGGAGAAAGCTGTCTAATAACATGTCCAATTTTGATTTTTTGTGAAAGTAATATGAGTGAAGAACATTACGTTTACTTTAGTGGATTAATGAAAACTGAGTATGTTCCAAATAACAATAACAACAGAAAACCTGCAGTACCCTATGCGCAATAATTATATTTTCATTGTTGTATTCCCAACGTTTACCCCAGTGCACAAAATTCATTAGATATCTAATACATAGTTTTAAAGGATCCAGAATAACAGAACAGGTAATCTACAACAAGCAAACCAATTCAGCATCAAGTATTTAAAACTTTATCTGCCTGCTTCCAATGACTTCTGAACCCTTATCTAATAAAGCATATCAGATTCCATATTTCTCTTTGGCAATGAATCTTAGCACATTTTAGTCAAAATGCTGGTATAACCCTTAGTTTCTCAGGGTAGTTAGCCTTACAATTCCTGATACTGGTAATATATTCTGGTTGGTTTAACCCAGTATTTTTTTTCTAATGATAAGCATCAATTTGCATCATTGTTTCTCAACATATGATTTTGAGAACACTTGATATTTCCAAGAACCATTCTTACATTGGTATATATTCAATTTAACTTCTAAAATAGCCCATACTCTTTTCAAACTGGAAGGTTATAAGATTCAAAATTTAAAAAGAAAAGCAAGGCATATGCATATAAAAATAACATATGCAAAATATATGTTGAAAGATAGTCTTTCTATAAAATTTTGAAGAAAATTATAAGAAAGAATAAATGAGAATTACTGTGTCCAAATACAGATTATTTAATATTAGCTATTACCACCACATCATGTACATACTAAGTGGTAAATTTTAAAATTGTCTTGTCTGAACTTGTCCTGAGACAACCTTCTAAAAAATAAGCACAGGAATTACTATTAGTAGACTTATCTTAGCCCAAATAATATAAAATATACACTTTAATTAACAGTTAATAATTATTTGGTTTAAAATTCTGAGCAAAGTAATTGTCATCTTCAGATTTCAGCAAATTCAATATTTATTTATTTTTTTTATTTTTTTTTATTTACTTATTGATTCATTGAACACAAATGGAGTACAGCTATTGTTTCACTGGTTGTACACAAAGTAGAGTCACACCATCTGTGCGTTCATGCATGTACACAGGGCAATGGTATCTGTCACACACTCTGTTATTAATTTTACCCCACACCGCCCCCACCCCTCCCTTCCCTCTATGCTAGCTATCTTTCCTCCATTCTTGCCACCTTCCCCCCGCCCGCATTATGCATCATCATTCATTTATCAGAGAGACCATTCGGCTTTTGCATTTTTGGGATTGGCTGATCTCACTTAGCATAACAGTTTCCAACATCATCCATTTACCTACAAATGCCATAATTTTATTCTTCTTTATGGCTGAGTAATATTCCATTGTGTATATATACCACAGTTTCTTTATCCATTCATCTACTGAAGGGCATCTAGGTTGATTCCATAATCTAGCTATTGTGAATTGAGCAGCTATGAACATTGATGTGGCTGCATCACTGTAGCAATCTGATTTTAAGTCCTTTGGGTATAAGCCAAGGAGTGGGATAGCAGGGTCAAATGGTGGATCCATTCCCAGTTTTCTAAGGAATCTCCACACTGCTTTCCAGAGTGGCTGCACCAACTTGCACTCCCACCAGCAATGTATGAGTGTACCCTTTTCCCCACATCCTCGCCAACACCTGTTGTTGCCTGTGTTCTTGATAAAAGACAACAAATTCAATATTTAAACAGTAATAAAATATTTCGAGTTCTACCAATTCTGTAACGAAAGAATCAAGTGGAAATAGATTAGCCCTTTGTCTATCTTATGTAGTCAAGACTACTGAAGAAAGAGAAATATTTTTCATAGTTGCACCAGTTTATATTGGAGTTGTTGGCTTTTAAAATCAGAATTGGTTTTCTTAAATAGCAGCTGTCAAGGACAGGTTTGAAAAGCAATAATGAAGTTAGTGATCTTTCATGTTCATTCTGGCTTGTCCTCAAATGAATGGAACTTATTGTTTGGTCTTTCATATTGGCTGAGAAGAGATATGTTAAAGTTTCTGAATTCCATGGCAGGATAAAAGAATCAAATAAAAGCCTACCAGAGTTTATTCTAAGAGGAAACTCAGATTCTGCGAATTATTTTCTGACAGTTGTGTTACAAATCAAACATAATGTTATGTATTGCTTTGTTGTCACAATAAGGATTTTTTTATGTTTAAATGCCAATAATATGTCCTTCAAATAAAGATTTTGAAACCAGGAGTGATGTAGCACAAAAGCATGTGTGTGTGTGTGTGTGTGTGTGTGTGTGTGTGTGTTTTCAGGAATGGGAACTGGGGAGACCTGCAAATCCATAGCTATGGATTTTTCACTCAAAGGTGAAAAAGAGGCTATAACAATTATATTAATCAAAACGAAAGTCTTAAAACTAATTCTAAGAGTTAGTGTACCCTTTAACAAATTCCTCATGTATCACTCATTTTAAATAGGAAGTTCAAGTTTCAATTCTTACAGAATATGATTCATTTGCCTTAAATCCCATTAAATAAATAAATGATACTCTTCCAGTGACTGTGGATGACAAGCTGGAAACTTCAATAAATAGGATGAGTATATCATGAATCTGGAAAATGATATTCCATCATCATTGCTTTTCAATAATATATTTTAGTTATAATTAACTAGTTGTTTAAAAAGTTGAGCTTGTTTCAAGTAAAATTAATATTAAGGAATAAAAAATATAGTTGCAGCTGCTGTTGTTAATTGGTAACTCTTTTTATACTTGAAGCTTTGGTCTTCTTTCTCATTTTTTCATACTATAATCTTAAAAATATCATTGTCATATTTATCAAATGAACTCTGTGTCTTTGTATATTAGGGACTGAGCTGGATGGATAATAAGAAATTCTACTGCTACAAAGTTGTGTCATTCTATTTATATAGAATAGTCTATGTAATTAGACATAGACTAACTCCATGTAAGAATTAGTCTCTATCTTACATATGGTGTTATCTACAAAACAAAGTTGAGAAAAGTATGCTTTAATTATCTTAAGGTAGTATTTTCTACAACTTGGCAATATGATTCATTCAGTTTCTCATGATGGTTATTCTAAAAATTTAGAGTGTGTATATTACAATATAGAGTGTGATTATTACTATATAACTATTTAAGAGGTATGCACTTTTTATATAGAGTTCCTCATGTCTGTATGAACATCTACAGAGCTCAGATTTCAAACCATAAGAAAGACCACACTAAAAACATGAAAGGTACTTGAATATATTATCTACTCCAGGAACTTCCTGATTGCATTAATTTTTGTTCTATATTTACTTTAGCTATAACAGAAGGACTGCTGCACACAGTATTAAATTTCATATTCAAAAGAAGTAGAACTTACATCTTAAAAGTACATATGTATCAAAATACTACACAGAACCTAATAATACTCAACTTGAATAAACATGTGACTTTTAAGTATGATAGTTGAATGAACACATAAATGTTTGAATTTATTCTTCAATTTATTTTTCCAGATTGTGATGCTTATAGACATCATCCGAAACATTTTATAGAAAAATTTTGTGTGTGAGAGTAAGTGTTCAATGTATCTAAAAAGTAACAATGTACTTATATACTATCCACTATTTGACACAGAAAATCACAAATGCGTGCTTACTCAATCGTAGTCTTCCCAAGGCTAGATTGTTTTTTAATAGTGCAATATTCTAGAAATAGCTTTTAAAATTAACAAAATGTGAGAGTCCAGAAAAGTTAATAAAAAGCAGTTCAATCCTGATGAGGTTGGCTGATATTCACAGAATTCAGGAAGAATAAGTCCATCTATAAGTATTCTTTCACAATAAATCTATAATGGAATTTAAATGAAACACACCATTAGGAGAGAATTATTCTTATACAGCAGAAAGATACATTTGAATGTAATGTTCACATATTTATTAATTTAATCAATAAATGTGTATTTTATAGATTTAATTTGCTGCAACTATAATGTGGTGGTTACTTTATTAGCTATTAAAGGGAATTTGTTATGCTTTGGGTGCTCTTAAAGGCATCTACATCTAAATAAATTAGGGCTCAGACATTAAAAGAAATACTTACAATATAATTACAAGTAAAAATAAGTCCTATTGAAGATAAATACCCTTTTAGCTCTGAGTCAAATAAAAATTTTGTGAAATCATGAATTGTGGTTATTATAAAATAACATTGTAGAAGAATGAGAATCTATGGATTTCTGAATTTAGTGAACTGCTTATCATTTTTCCACATCCCAATGTGTATTTTGTAGTAAAAAATAAGCATTTAATACTTTATTTCAAGCATGATGAAAAGAGAAGTGGATATGTAGCTTATAAAATAACCATATATGAAAACTGTAACTCCATAGGTATCTAAGTGAATAACTGCAGATAAACATCATTGATAACTCATCAAATATTCTTGGATATATTTGTTATAAAAGCCTCATGATGTTATAGAGGAGGATGTTTAATGACCAGTATAAAATGGCTACAGAGGCTATTTGATATCTACAAAAAAAAAAAAAAAAAACTGGGTCAGGCCTGAACTTCCAGGTAGATCTCCACAGTAGAAAGGCCATTAGTGTTCATGATTAAATTTCATCTTCAGAGACCTGGGTTCCTTTTTATAGAATAGAACAAACATTATTGACTATCCCTCCTTTTTACAATTAAGACCATTCTTACAATCCATAATATTTTAACACAATTTTTTCTTTTGTTCTCCTTAAGAACATTAAAATAATAAAATGACATAGTGCACATGGTGGTGGTGCCTAGAGAAATGGGTTAGTGACACTGCTAAGTGTCTAAATGAAATTATCCAAGTAGTTGTGAAATTAAAACACAAAAGATGTCAGATGTTACCCTAATTAATCTTGATAATCTTAATGTGAGTTTATAAAAAATGTTAAAAATTAAAGTCTACCTTTTCCAAGTTGCTCCATTTTGATGTTATGATGAGTATATTTCAATGTTCTTTTAAAATAACAACAGAGATCATCAAGTTGATTATATATACCTGCTAAGAAATGAGATTGTTCTCCCATTAAATGACACCAAGAAGTCAATCAAGAGCAAGTATCCTGTAAAAGTGACTATTCTTCCAGAAGGTAAGGTAATCATACTGTCAATGAGAACTAATGTGTCTTAGGTAGTGTATTAGTTCAAGTTCTTTTTAAAATTACATAATATCAAAACAAAAGAAATACTGATTAAACTTATATTTGATACTAACATTAGAAAAATGTTTAGTTGACATTAATTTTGTGTGAAGATATAATATTAAGTAAAACTTAAATAGTACCTTTGGAAAAATATTTTTTTTATCTTTTGTTTCCACAAAATGTGGTTCCGCCCCCCCATCACTGCTTTTTTTTCTGGCAGGGGATGGGGAGGCTTGTCCTTACAAAGCATCCTCTCCTTTTATGTCTTTTTGTCCACAACTCTCTTAAGTACACATTGTTTTCTCTATGAGGCATAAGGAAAGTAAATGAAAAGTGGTGAGTAAGTCTTACTAGGATCTCTTGGAGAACTAGAACTGAAATTCAGAAAAAATTATACGTCTACCAGCACTCTAATTTTCCCATTAACCCATTATTGGCACATGAAAGAGAAAAATTTAATGCGTTTCAGAAGAATACATCATTAATCATAAGTCATAACCTACATACACAAATACCTTTGGAAAAGTTTTTAAGAAAAGTTAAGTTTGTGGTAAACTTGTTATATATTGCTGTTACTTCCTCAATTTTGTCAAAACTCTTTAAATACTAATATCCAATTTTCTAAATTACTGAAAGTTTTATGCTAATCAACAGTTTTCATTTTAAAGATAATAATTAAAAAACAACACCAGGAAATATAGGAAATTAAGCCTATGTTGGTAATGAACATCGAACTGGAAAACACACCAGTTGTATTCTTTGCACTTGTAGAGGAAAACATGCAAAGCAACTATTCTAAAAGGAAATTCCACTTTTATTTAAGAACACAGAAACCTAGGAGCAAAGCTAATGGGAGAACTCATATGTATTTGTATACATATAAGTATATCTTACACACACCTACTCTGAGTCCAATGGTTTCTTCCTGCTCAGGTTTTATTTACTCAACTATAATATATCAATCATTTTTTTCTGAAGAAAATCAATATGAAACTATAGTTTATAAAAAAACATACTTTACTATTAGAATGTTGATTTTTTTAAGCAAAGCTTTCATGAGATAATGGAATCACATAGTATTATCTGATTAAAAGATAAATGAAATTGATCATAATATAGTATCTTGTCTATTTCATCTTGCAAACAATAGTAAAGCAATGTAGATTTAAAATAAACATTTCCATGTATCCAAAACTGAATGTGCACACACATATGTAAGCATACACACACACA
The DNA here is from genome assembly GCA_020662805.1 of Glaucomys volans. NCBI lineage: Eukaryota > Metazoa > Chordata > Mammalia > Rodentia > Sciuridae > Glaucomys > Glaucomys volans. The sequence goes on along the minus strand of JAJEJO010054218.1, from coordinate 15,059 downwards.
CACACACACACACAACTCATATTTACTAAAATAATTCCAGAGGACAAAATAAAGAATTGGGAAATCGGAATGCATTGATGAACTATTTTTTCCACTGAAGTAAAACACTACCTTTTGTATCAAGCTAAAAGGAGCACTATAACTTTGTGACTCTGTAACCCAAAGTTGAGATTACCTTTCTTATTTGTTCAAAATTTTAATAGTGAGCCTTACAAGCAGAAAAAATTATTGATCAAAGATCAATAGTTATTGATCAATAAAGGTAAGCCCTAAAATCTTTACAGGGGAAATTTAAAAAATATATATATTTTTCTGAAAAAAGAAAGTGTTTTTACCAAATGGAACAGTTTTAGGATTGTGTCTTAGTAGTATATTTTTTGCTTCAGTTTGTGGAAACTTTAGTCTCCCTTAACATGTAAGCAAAACATAACAAAACAATATCCATAACATTAACAAAACTTATTAAACATTAAAACAATGCCCTTTGAATTGGGTTAAATCTGACAGAAGAAATTTACAGGTTGTTCAATCTACAAATATATAAAACTTTGAATTTAAAAAAGGTTTATTTGGGGAAGAGTTCACATAGTTTTCCAAATTTCATTTATTTATTTATTTCAAATTTCCAACTCTTCTAAACCCAAAGATTTCTATATTTGGGGTAGCATAGAATACTGCCCTTGGGAGAGCTCTTCTTTTCTCATGTTATTTGACAACGAAACCCACCCCCACCCCATGGATATTTTTTTCAAGATAGAGAAGGTAACACAAATATCCACAAAATATTTCTCTAAGGTAGTCAAAATTATCTTTCCAGTTCAAGATGCCCTTAGTAGTTCTCCAATTGTCCTTTATATATTAAGGTCTGTGACCTTAGTAAGAAACAACGTTTTAAGGCATTTCTTCAACTACCATCTTCCATATTTCATTAGGGTTTATACATATCTTCCACTAACTCTACTTTCCCCATTTTTTTCCTCTCATCTCCGTCTGGCTTATGATTCTTGCAACACAGATAAACATTTAAATAAGTGCATGTTAAAATTTAAATGAATTCATGTTAAGCATTGAAATGATTTTAGAGGGATTTATGTATGTGAATATTAAGAAGTTATACATCACAAGAGAACCATCTGAAAATAAATATATAGTCCATCACATGAAGCAGGGAAAAATCATCACAGGATGGATCAAACACAGATTATATGGTTGTTGATAAAATATAGACATTCATTCCTTACCTGCTTAACTGCATGATGGCAAACAAATCTAAATAGCACGAAAAAGGAAAAGTCCCCAGAATCTGAATCATCTGTCTTCCACGCTGCTGTGACAGTTTTATATCCTGGTGCTTTCTTCTTTGCTTATATACATTTGACTCTCCAGAATATCTGTAAGTGATACTAGGGTTAATTTGTAACCCTGGTCACCTCTTCCTCTTTTCAAACAGCCGGCTGGCATCTCACACAGCGGGAAACATGCATTTTATCTTCGCAAGTAGAGCCTACCCTGCCTTTACCAGCTAGACTCCCATTAGAAGGAGGTCTCTGCCTTAAAGGACTGATCACGTTCTCGACCTGGAGCAAAGTAAAAGGCTCTCTGGTTCAACTCTTAGGGACTAGGAGAACAGCCATCAGAGACTTCAACTCCACCACCGTTTGGCTACAGAACCGGCAGAAACCCGCGGCCAAGAAGCACCACCCCCTCTCGGGTGGACGCCAGATCCAGGTCCTCCCACCTCGCACCCCCTCCAGAAAGGGGAGGGGGCGGTAAAAGACCAACTTTAAAGTGGGTATAATATACACTCGGCAGCTCCCCAACCCTCACTTTTTTGCTTTTAACTTCAACCTTCTTTTCCAAGCCCCAGCTCCAAGTTGAAATCTAACTCTTTCCCTCACCCTGCCACCCTCCAGATTTTTGGGAGTTGGTGGAGGAAGGCGAGGAGTGCCGGTCATCAGCAATTCAGCACTAATCCTGAGAAGTCTTCAGCAATTTTAAGTCCTACTAAGCGATCGGATGACGTTGGATGAAGACAGCGATTAAGGTTTTGTAAAACAGGCGTACTGACAAAGCGTCACTTCTTAGATACGGCTCATTAAAAATAATAAATAAATATTAAAGCAGAAAGGTGTTGAGAGATTCCAGGAATCGCCAAGTCTGTCCTCTCCTAAAGAAGAGGTTATGGCCAGAGGAAGGTTCCGCTCTGGAAGGATGATGACACCCGCCAGCCCCACTCTCCAGGGCTGCGGACGCCCACACCAAGCCCACATTCGCCGCAGGGGCTGAGTGCGGAGCCTGCGCTAGCTGGTCAGCGCCAGGGACACGGCTCCTCCCCGCGCGGGTCATTCCCACCCCAGCACCAAGCCCAGCGCCAGCCAGTCAACCAGGTACTTTGCCCTCCACGCTCCCTGCGCCCAGGTGGCTCAGGTGCAGCCAGGAGCTGCGGACAAATCCCCAGGCAGAGTCGCCTGTTGATAGCCCTCTGGTTAAAATGTTCTTGGCTGCGGAGGCTCTCAGACGTAAATTTCCCTTTCACACGCGTGAGCTTCAGATTATAACACAGCAAAACGCACTTACCTAAATACCGAATGTCTGTGCCTGACTGGACTGACTGGAGTAGAGTAGGTTAAGAAGACAAGATCCGACTGCACTGAAAGTTGCCTTTTTTTTTTTTTTTTTTCTTCACCCTCCACCCCTGCGCAACAGCAGCAGTCCTCCAAACAGGATGTTTGAATTGGCGAATTACACTAAGCCCTAGTTTCTTTAAATGAAGTCACGGACGCTGATGGCACTGGCTTGTCAGGCAGGACGATCGGACTGGCAAAGAGACCAGGTAGAAACTAGTGAAGGGTGAGGGGCGCCAAGTGTGTGAACCACAGTGTCAATAGGAGTCTCACGGTGGGAACCAAGGGGGAAAAGCCCTTGAATCTGAGACGGGGGGTGGGGTGACGCTGCAGTTGGAGTACTTTTATGTCTGGAAGCTAAAAGGGCTTTTGGAAAAAAAAAAAAATGCTTAGGCTGTCGCGTCATCCATCAATGACGACAGGAATAGTTCTTTCCGAGAAAATAAAAAAAAAGGGGGGGGGGGGGGAGAAATAAAGAAAGAAGGAAAAGCTTGAACAATAGGTTCTCACCTCCATTCATCCCAATGTTGCAGAAACCAGAAACTTGTCCTTATGGGGAAGAGAGTGACAGGTGACAGGGTTCACAGAGGAAACCCTTAGAATGTGTTAGAGACTAGACACATGCAGGTTTGGCATTGGATGAATACCACGAGCTTGTCAATATGTGAAGTAAAAGCAAAGATTTGAATGTTTCTGAACACAACTATACTGAAGGGGGAGGTGATGATCTTGTCAGTTAAGCTCATAGAACTGTTCATAAAAGCGTAAAGCACTGACCCAATATTACATACTTATTAAAAATTGAGGGTGGAGTGCACAAGTGTGAAGAGTGAGGCAATTAAAATTTTCATGTAAAGTCTGTCCCGGAATTTCAATTTTTTTAGAACCAAGATAAACAGTGCTTTCTTCTGATTCTCTTTTCTTCTGATGTGAGCACTCACTGTTCAATTACCTATTCACCAGCTAATTCACAAAACCAGAAATGCACTGCCAAATACTATGCCTGAATTGAAATACAATCCTCAAAATAATGTGTTCATATGTGATTTAGATGTTGTAAGAAAAAAAAATGGTGCCCTCGAAACTCCCACTGCTCCTCTTACCACATAGTGGCATGTTACTTGTTAGGGTTCTGCTAAATTCATAAAAACACACTTTATAAAAGTCCTCCCTCAGACATGCAGTTGCTTCCTATGAGATGAACATTCACTGACCTGAACAACCTTCTGAAGATCAGAGGGAGTAGTGAACTATCCCAAACCCTGCAATACTCAGATCTCTCCTTAGATAAACATAAAATTCCAAACCATCAAATGGCACAAGAATGTGTGCCCAGAAGGGTTAATGGGGGAGGGGTAAATATCCATATAACATGTAATACAAATGAGAAAAGAAGTAAAAAAAAAAAAAAAAGAATGTAAGATATTGGGGTAGCTCATTACATGAACTATATCTTAGTAGTTCAATTGCAACCAGCATACATATGATCAGATAGATCTTTGAGTTCTTGAAAGTAACACAAAAGGAAAAAATAAAGAAAAGGAGAGAGAATACCTTAAAATCCTTATTTAAAAATAGCACTAATAATAAGTTACTAATATCATATAAAGAGAATAACTTACCAGAGGAAATTTCAGGAAGCAAGATGACTGAAGGAAAAATATTTCCAGGATTCAAGCAGATATTCCATGGTCTTCCAAATCAAGGTAAGTAGTGAGCTGCTGGATGGTAGGACTTTGAAATAATCAGCAGTTCCTGGTGGCACGTAACCAAGTGAAAACCAGTTACAAAGACAGCCACAAACCCCCAAGGAAAGGAAGCAAAATGTGAAAGAGGAGCTTTCTATTTTGTGTGTGTATGTGGTGTGTGTGTGTGCGTGTGTGTGTGAGGGAGAAAGTGAGGGGGTGCTCACACTTAGGCAAAGTGAAAATTTATAGAGGGTACATCCCCATACAGTGGGGAAAAACAGAAGCTGTGTAACCTTAGAGAACAGGAGGTGGAATACAGATAAATCTGCAAAGAGAAGTAAAAGGATGTGTTGAAGTCAACGAGATAAAGAGAGAACTAGTGAGCAAGGCTGTAGTCATCCTGATAGATATAGCAGCAAGAATGATTTAGGCTGCTGGGGAGGATCCAATGAGAATTCAAGAGGGCACCGCTTCGGAAATCCTGTTCTGATCTTCCCACTTTCCAGTTCTTTAAGAGTTACCTGCGCTGGGTGCATTATTATTAGGATTAATAGTATTCCACCAGTACATTTCGCTAGGATTTCCCTTGAACTCTTTCACTTGCCGCAACTGAGGGAGGCGTAGTAAGGAAGCCCAACACAACCAGCACCCCAAATAAAACCCTACGACCAGTCACTCTATGATGACCAAATCAGCGGCGATTTGCATGGGGGGGGGGGGGGACGGGGGGGGGGGGTATCGAAGGGCTGAAGATGAGGATGAGGCCGAGTCTCTGGGCGCTGTCGGGGGCGCTGCGCTTTGGAGGCTCAGGCAAGGGGAGTGGGAATCGTGGTTAGATGAGGCAGCGGTGGTTGCGGCGGCAGCCCTCTCGTGTCCCACTTCCTCGGTGAATCCTGCTGCCTGCGACTCCAGGCAAGTGACTTCCATCCGAAGTCTCAGCTCCTAATGCTTTGCTATAAGAAGCGGAGCTTTGCACGTTTTGAGGGCTGTCCCTGGGGGAGCAAGTGGCAGCCTGAGAGGCGTCCGCCTCCCCTCTGATTCCTGCACAGTTACGGATGGAGAGTGTGCTAGAAATGGCTTTGCTGTCGAATGCATTATCTTGCCATTTTCATGTCCCGATACTGCATAAGCAATCACCTGATCGATCGGGTAAGATTAGCTTTATTCTTTCTCCCTTTTCCTCTCCCTGGTCCGACTGCCTCCCTTAAGCTTAAACCCCTCGCCCTCTCGCGGTCTTTTCTCCTCTTAGAAACCTACTTCCCCTAGGGGATTGCCTCTGTGACTGAGCGGCTGGTAATTCTGTTTGTAGATGATTTATATTTTGGCTGTGGAATGAATCCCCCTCCCCACCCAGAGTACTCTCCCCAGAGAGGGTCCTCCCCCACCCCACGGGTTCGCTTTAGGAGCTGGGATCTGTATAAAGAGCGCTGTGGGAGTCTTTTGCCCTCTGCTCTAGCTTGGTCTTCCTCTGGACCGAAGCTTAAGAATTATTCATTTCCTTTTTTTTTTTTTTTTTTTTTTTTAAGAATAGGAGGGAAAGGTAGAGTGGAAATTGATTTCTTGCAAAGACTGAGTCGCCGAATGATAGAGGGAATAAACATTTGCCCTGGATAGAAATGTTCTTGGTAAGTAATCTTATTTTCTGCAGTTGAAAAGGAAACACATTGCTTGTCACTGCCCCATCCCCCACTCCATTCATTTATTTGTTCTCTGTATGTAAATCACGAGCTGGGTCAGTGGAAATTTTCTTTTCCTCTTTCCTAGGAGAGTGGTAGAATATAAGGGTGAATTTGAAGTAGGGATTTTTAAGATGTCAATATGAACGTTTTAAGGTCCTTCTTATACTACATTAAAAACGCAGAGACAGGCAAAGCAGATTCTTGTTTGCTTGCTAAAGGGATATTTAAGGTTCTCCCTTAATTCCTACTAACTCTCTTTCCTTTCTGAAAATAAAATAGTTTTGCGATAGTAGCCCCGTGTTTATGCTTTTAGTATACTTTGATTGTATTCTAAACTATAATAATCTTTCAGTAACAGAAATGAAAAGATTATTTTTTTCACATTTTGCAGGTAAGTTAAAACTACAGAAATATCTTCATAAACCTGCACCCTGGATCTAATCCTTATACCGATACAAAGTAGTAATGTCCCAAATGGCCATTTGCATGTTGTGATGATACCATCAATTCATAAAGCCCTCTGGTTTTCCATGCGTCTATAGCACCCCCAGCCTGTACGTGTTCATAGTGTGGAGACTGGGTATGTTTAGAAGAGGGAAGAAGCCAAACAGCTCTTGAATGTGCTTATATCATGGATCACTAAGTGTGAAGAGTAACAAGTCTTGTAAATTGTGTGGACTTGGTTTTCAAGTGAAAACCGACCATTCTGGATGTGAAAAATTAAAAGGCTTCTTCCAAGAGAAATCACTGCAATTTTGAATTAATTTATCTTTACTGGTAAAATATGAACATTAAATTTTTTCCTTTATTGTTGTCAGTCCAACGATGACCCTTCATCCTCAAACTTTAATAATAAGGGGTAAGCTAATTGGTGCAAAATCAATTCCTGATGCAGACAGGATGACCTGAATCTCATTAAAATATATGCTATTAAAATTCCATCGATAAAGCTTCATTTTAGATAATCAATATTCTAGAAGTCACTAATATAAAAGAAGAAAGATAGCTAAGTGGCATATTAGAAAAGCAAGGGGAAATATGCATGTGCTCAAGGACCTGCAGTTTTTATTACTATCACATTGCTACGGGGAAAAATTTCAGTAAGGACACATTGATATAACTTTTCTTTTTTTTTCTTTTCTTTTTTTCTTTCTCTCTGCAGGCTATATTCCATTTCTAATGATGTCCTAGAACAGAAGTTTTCTTCAGTTGTCTCATTTTACCATAAGGATGGATGGCTTCTGTGTATTTCTGCTTTACAGAGAATGACAAATGCTGCTAAGAGGGTCTGAGGTCCACCTAAAGAGGATCAATATCTGGAATTACATTCATTTCAAATAAACCTTTACAATTCTGATACACAGAAAATTTACTTTTCATATAAGACCTCAATATGCTGCCTAACCTACTTGACCTAATTTGCTATTCAAAGAAATCCATTCAAAGAAATCCAACATGAGTTAAATTGGAAATATGTAATTTTGAATTTTTTATTTTATATATAAAACAAATGTAAGGCTGCTTTCCTTAAATATTTTGGGGAAAAGGACCACATAAGAAAAATACTGATTTTATAGCCTATAGTTCCTGAATTTTAAAATAGTTTATAGCATTTAAAGTTTTATTAAACAATTTAAGTATTTGAGCATATTAAATAATATGTTTACATTTAATCAACTCCAACCTTCAGAACAAATCTGGTCTGTACTTGCACTGCTCTAAAAAATTGTATGTTTTAGTTTTATGTTTAGGTTATCTTCTCCTGGATGATCAAAATGCGCATCTGCGTGTGGTAATTTAACATATTTTACATGATGGATAATATTTTTGTTTGCTATCCTGGTATCTTCTTTTAAATATATGAATACAAACTAATATATATATATATACATGTATATATATATTACCTATATGCTCATTAAAATGTCTAATTGAAAGCAATATTCAAGAAATATTAGGGCTGGGGGTGTAGCTTAGTGGGAGAATTTGTTTCTAGCCATGAGTGAGACCCTGTGTTTGAGCCCCAGTACTGTCAAAACAAAGAGAGTAAGACATATTGTATTACAGAAATTGTGATGCGATTTGCTTGAGAAGTAAGATGTCCATATGCTTCAGAATATTTTTAACTTTATATCTAATTTATAACAAAAGTGATAAAAGATGAATCAATTTAGATTGTTCTTTGCATAAAAAAGACACTCATACATGACACACATTTATTCATATATAATTGCCCTCATTAAAAATATTGACATTTATTTTCTTTGCTATGTGCTTATTTTCTTTCTAGAACTTTCTCTTTGAAAGTATCTAATGTTTCTTAAGTACCTATATGTGTATACATCTTCATGTCTTACATTATAAGATGAATATGCTGCTTATTATATACACTGAGTCAATGTATTTGAAGCTCAAGGAAAGTGTGCTGGAATTTGAAAACTAGATGTTCAACAATTAATGGAATCAGACACCAACCTATAACCTAGCAATCTTTGAGTAGAGCTCTCCTAACTTCTTAGCTACTGTGCATTCTAAATCAAAATCTATTATTAGTTGCTAAGGAAAGCATTGTTTGAGATTGAGATAAGGAGTAAGGGAAAGAAAGAAAAAGAAATATATCCACCCTTTGTAGAGTTTATTTTGTTGATAAACTAATACTCTTCACTGTAGAAAGTTATTTTCCTGCTGTATTTTCTCCCCATGGCCCAGTCATTCTTCACATCACTACCCTCAGCTAATTGGGAAATATTTTACAATATAACATTGATTTTTCATAGGGTAGCCTAAGTGTTCCTTTGATATATTAATTGAGTTGCCCCCTAGACTATCACCCCTACCCAACATAAACTACAGATAATTCCAACCACCTGCAATTATACTCCCTCATATCACCTCACTGTTCTACTTCTTAAATTCCCTGCAATGTAGAAAATAGGATTATTAATAAGAAACACATAAGATATTTGTCTTAATTATACCTGAACATATTTATGAAACTACACACACACACACACACACACACACACACACAGAGTGAAAGAGACTAAGACAATGTCTTGTGATGGAAACATGATAAGAAGAAGTTCATGTTCTACTAACAAAAATAGCCATTTTAAATTATTTAGTATTCTGGAGTGGTTGAAACTATATTAGTTTTCCCACATACATTATATGTATAGTGTTAGAATGGCAAACCTAAAGGCAAACACTAACACCAAAATCCATTTGGCAGTTGTTGTTCCTAGATTAAACAGGACAAGAATGAAGGAATCAATCTAAGCATTTTTAATTGTCTGCAATGTGTTCTTATAAAACTAAAATTTTTGAACTAACCTAAAAAGTGAAAGCACAAATGCTTTATAGAAGCATTTCTGGAAGCATTTAAATAGTGTTTGCATGACTGAGTGTGTTTTGTATGATTAATAACAACTTTTCACACATGTAATGAAGTACACAGCTTAACCCATTTTGAAGCACTTACTGCCAACTATTGGTTCAATGAAGAAAGAAATATAAGTATGTTTTTTTTCGTATTTGATCTCAACTCCCTCACTTTATATTCCAGCTATCTAGCACAGAACTCTATATAGAGCTGGAGCTTAATAAACATTTAATGGAAGAAACTAAGTACTAATTCTTTCCCTATTTAACATGCCCCCATTTTGTTTTTGTTTTGTTTGTACTAAGGATTGAACCCATGATGCTTTATCACTGAGTTACATCCCCAGCCCTTTTCTATTTTTTTTTTCCCCTTTGAGACAGTCTACCTAAATGGCTGAGACTGGCCTCAAACTTGTGATCCTCCTGTCTCAGCCTCCTGAGTCGCTAGGATTACAGGTATGCACCATAGCACTTGGCCCCTCTTTAATATTCTTAACGAAGTTTGTCATGTTTAAATTTATCCAATTATTTAGAAACATCGTTTTAAATAATGGCGTTCTTCAAAATACTTTCAGAGTATTTTACATATGTTGGCCCAAGAAATCAAATCATATTAAAATCATGGCCCTTTGCATAAGATTCTGTATTTTATAAATGCCGTACTATCTATGACTTTAATTTGGTCCTCTCACAATGTTTACTTGAAAATGAGAGAAGTGTAGTATAAGGGTACTGAAGAATACTTTTTTTTTTTTTTTTTTTGGTCTTAGCTTGTTTAGGGTCCTACAATAAAATACCATAAAGTGGGTGTCTTAAACAAAAGACCTGTGTTTTTCAGTTCCAGAGGTTAAGAATTCCAAGATCAAGGGCCAGCAGACTTGTTTCATGGTGAGGGCCTACTTCTTGTTTTCTGGTTTGCGGATACCTAGTTTTCATTTTGTTCTCACATATCCTGTCCTCTGTATGTGAAAGGGAAGCGAAGAAAAGAGAGAGAGAGAAAGTGGGAGAGAAAGAGAGAGAGAGTTCGAGAGTTCCCTTATGGGCGCTGATGCCATCCAGTGGGTCCCTCCCTCACAATCTATTCTACAGCTAATTATCTGCATAAAATCACACCTCAAGATACTATCACATTGGGAAAGAGGACTTCAACATATGGATTTGGGGGAGGCAAACAATCAGTCGAAAAGAAAAAAATTACTCAACGATGATGCTGAGTTCCTTTTATTAACCACATGGTATTTCTTCCTTTGTTGAAGGAAGGAAGAGGGATGAAAATATCTATCAAGCTATTTGTTTTAATGAGTTTGTTAATTTCAAAAGGTTATATAAATGTAAATTTTTCATGTGTTAGTTTCTTGCAAGTAAAATGCATTCAGAGAAGAATGGAATGTTTGCAATATTATGAGCTAAATTATAAAACTAATAACATTTTGCCAACATTTTCAGAATTAAGATTTTTTACATTGATAGAAAGATATTTTCTTAATTATTTTACTAGCAAAATATATTCATTGGTGTAGCAAATAAAATACATTCCTTGCATACTGAGATTTGGGTTTATGAGAATAAATTGACATGTACATACTTGCACAATAGCTAAATAAACATATAAAAATTGAAAATATTCAAGGAACTGATAGCATACAACTTTCCTAAAATCCTTTCTTATATATTAATTTCTATGATTAACCAATATGGATGTAATAGGAATAATAATGACTCCCAAATTGTCCACATCCAAATTCCCAAAACTTGTGACTGCTTTGCCTTTTATGGCAAAAGGGATTTTGTAAAGGTTGTAATATTAAGCACCTGGAGGGGCTGGAGTTGTGACCCAGTGGTAGAGCACTTGCCTGGCATGTGTGAGGCCCTGGGTTCAATCCTTAGCACCACATATAAATAAATGAAAAAGATCCATTAACAACTAAAAAATATTTTCAAAAATATTGAGCACCTGGTGATGAAATGACTACCACAGATTATCTGTGTGTACTTAGTGTAATTGTAAATAAGCTTCCAAGAGGGAGACAGAGGGTAAGAGAGAAAGAGTTGTGAGGAATGATACATAGGTTTCATGACTTAAGAACTGAGTTAATTCTTCTAACTTGGTTACCTAGGAGATGGATAGGAACAAGGGTAGGGAGGATTAGACATAGCACTAATTTCTAGAAACAAGCAAATAAGCTAAGGGCATATAATATTGCATAATTTTATTTACTTAAACTATATTACTTCACATATGGTCTTACACATATTAGCACCAACACATGCTGATAACATATTAATGCAGGTGTGAGAAAGTGGGCAATGTTCCTAAATTTGAAGACTGTGAAAAGCACCAATCCTAATATGAAGAAAAGACACTAAGCACAAAATGACTAAGTGCAAAAGCTGATGACAATTACAATGATATTAAAAGAAGTTTGAGATCTAAAATGAGACCACAGAAGAATGACTGACAGAGAGAGGGAGGTTTTTTATTTTCATGGAGATTGATATGAAGAAATTTGATCTTTTTCTCCCTATATTTTGTACAGTGTAGCACTCAAGAAGAAAAACTGAACATTTACTTAATTAGGATGCATCATTAATTTTAATGTCTCATGAACTCTGAGGGCCTTTCACCTCTATAATGAAAATAAAGAGAAACTAAATTACTTGATTGCCCATCCTCTTGGTATCTCTCTGTCTCTCTAATGTGTGTACTTTCTATTCAGAAGAAATATAGACCTCGTAGGAGGATGAAAAACATTCCTTCACATTGATCATGGAGCTCTGCCTCTGAGGATAAAATATGAATTTATAGACAAAAGTAATTTTAAAGGACTATATAACATAAATTCATTTGATATTTGTGGAAAGAGAATGAGTCTAAAAGTCAATTCAACAAATATTTATTGAGCATTTATTCAACAATCTTTTATTGATAGTATTTTGTGTAAGAAGCAAGATTTTAAATGTTATAAAGATATAAAAATAAGTAAGTTACAGTCATTTAGTCCCAGTTGGAGAATAGGGGGTGTATGCTGATAAATATAAAGGTGTTTTTGACTCCATCCTATATTTCATCCACATCATCAATCATACTTTTATTAGAAAGAAAAACAAATATATTGATTGTCATGTATAGGCCAAGCATTTCCAAGAATAATGTCTTGTGTAAAACCAAGAGCAAGGACCATGAATATCTGACAAATATTAACAAGAAGAAAATAACAACAGTGAAAGAAAATATTAAGCCTAAAATTAAATGATTACTTCCTTTTGCACAGGCATAGATCTCTTCAATACATCCAGCACACTTCACTCATTTGCATTTCTTGCTAGCTTCTGTAAGCATGTAAGTTAGCACGAGCTTGTTGCAAGAGGCATTTGCTGAGTTTAAGAGGCAGCAATTGAGTAGGATGCATATTTTAGGTCATATAAATTTAATGTTGCCATTTTGTCTGCTTAAAAGAAAATTTAATTTAATGCTCAAGTTCAATTCAGTTTGACTTCACAAGACAGGTGTGGTGATCTGAGTCATAGTGATGCAGAACCCAGTAGCCTTTTATCCCATGCTCCCGGGGCCTCCACTAAGTCCTTATGTGTTTTGTATGCATTTAGTAAATGGAAGAAAAAGAGATTGTGAAGATCACTTAAGGAGACTTTGTGGACCTGATCTAGAAATGGCCCAATCACTTCCATGTACATTTCACTGACCAGAACACATCTCACATGAAAGAATGTTATAAAGTGGAATCATGCTTTGCATGTAAGGAAAGAAAATATGCAATATGCTCCATGGATAGCAATATACTGCATTCATAGCCTCAGACCAAAGCATTCTTATACATGATTAAAGCATCAGGCTGTGCGGTTAATGTAGGTGGGATGGGGGGTGGGATTCAACTTTGCTTGTGTGAAAGAAGCAACTCAGGAAATTTGGTAAGTGGTGCTCCTGGTCAGTAACTAAAAGGGACTCTGTACAAATATTTAAATGTGTTCTCATATAATGTTACTGTGTCCAAAAAAAGTTATGGTGTCCAAACTTGACATGTCAACTGGCTGTCTATGTGCAAAATGATAACAATAAAATGAAGAAAGAAAGAAAGAAAGAAGGAATTCTAGACACAAACTCTAACCCAAAATGTATCACCAATCTATATATAAAAGTAAAAACTGTAAGACTCCTGGAAGATAGAACAAAAAATATCTAGGTGACCCTCGTATTGAGATGGATTTTTGATGCAATACCAAAACAATAATTTGTGAAAGAAAATATTCAGTTGAACTTTATTTAAAATTTAATATTTCAGTTCTCTAAATGACACTGTTAAGAGAATGAAAAGACATATAACACACTTGAAGAAAATAATTGCAAAATACAAATCTGATGAAGAATTGAAATTAAAGTACACAATGAATGTTTAAAACTTGTCTATTATTTACAAAACAGTAACAACAAGACACAATTAAAAGTGACCAAGAAATCTGAACATAAATCTCACCAAAGTAGACAGAGAGGTGGTGAATAAGAATACAAAAAGATGCTCAACATTATGTTATTAGGGAAGTGTAAATAAAAGAACTATGAAACACCTCTACACAGCTAATAAAATGATCAAATTACAAAAAAAAAGAAATATAAATGGATTTTAAATAACACGTATTCTCATTCTTGTTAATGGTATGCAAAAAGGATACAGTCATTTTCAAAGATTCTTAATAAGCTAATCATAGTTTCATCATCCAGTTCATCAACCAACCAAAACTTTTGGTATTTATTAAAATGACTTGATAAATACGTACCCCAAAATACAAAATACTGGCTTTATTCTTAATTGATCAAATAGGCAGCAAGCAAGGTGTCCTTCAGGAAGCGAATAAATAAAACAAACTGTGGCACTTCTATATATAGAGAGAAAAATTATCTATCTATCTATCTATCTATATATCTATCTACCTACATATATATAGTGATTAAAAGAAATGTACCAAGAAGTCACAAAAAGACCTGGAGGAGCCTTAAGTGATGCTGCTTAGTGAAAGAAGTCAGTTTGAAAAGGATATGGGCAATATAATCTGAACTAACTGGTGTTCTGGAAGAAGCAGAAACATGAAAACAGTAAAAACATCAGTGGTTGATTCATGTTTGGATTTTGGCAGGTGTAGTGGAAGAGGTAGGACACATTGGTGGAGTTCAGTTAATGTCTAAACTAAACCAATGCTCAATTCTTGTTCTTTGTTATTTTGTTTTTGATAGATTAGTTGCATTGAACACAATGCTACTTTTAAAATAGAACTTGATTTGCTTCTAGGAAAAAATGATCAACTGATCCTCTAATCACTGGTTTGCTACTTTTCTGACATTTATTAGTTTTATTTTTTTGTGGTTCTGGGTCTGGGGATGAAACCTAGGGCATGTACATGCTAGTCAAGCATCTGCCACTAAGCTCTATACCCAGTCCTCTCAGTCACCTTTTCTAGTTTATTCTCATGAACTCAAACTTTTAACTGAAATTCTATCAGGACCACTTCTTGAACTTTTTCATATTTAGTCTAAACTCTTAACATTTCATTCATTTGTATGGTTGCCAATATTCTCTATCTAATGTTTACTTACAAATTTTTCCTTCAGACTGGTCCTTCCCTTTGAACTATTCAGAGCCTATCCTACTTAGTTATCAACAACTTCACTTGCAAGT